>CM076575.1:362604607-362801083 GCA_034641835.2 Pinus albicaulis
TGTATCCTAGGAAATGTTTTGTGATGAATTGTCAGGGAGAGAATGTTTTGCAAGTATCTGCTCAGTTAATCCGCTAAGCCCTTTGTTACCCTGAGTTAGTTTCATGTGTTCAATTCTCCGATGATTCTTTGGTAGCATGTTATGATAACCTTGTAGGTCAAGACTTCCATCAGATTATTCATTTTCTAAAGCCTAACACACAACAATTTCAGCCTGACAGCAAGGATTTTCCTATGGAAATTTTTGATACTGAGGTTCAGTCGGTACTAAGCAGCATTGCAAAAATTCTGGGTAAAGATGATGACAGTATGGTGGTTAAATTAATGTTGTGGATGTTTTCCATGATAATGAAGCCAGGAATGGTGCTAGATATTCCATCCTATTGGCAAGAAGTAGTAAATTCATAGCTAATGAGCTATCATTAACAGGTTATTTCAGGTTTCCTTCATTAATCATTTACTTGTTCTTATATCAAAATGTGGAGGAATTTATGCATCTAGGTCTGAATATTATGGATATGAATAAGAAGAGGCAATCTGTAGTTTTCTGACAGATATAGTGAGGAGGGAACAAAATGAAACTAGACTGTTTGATTTTGCCAGTTATTTCATGTCAACTGCATATAAAGTTTGGAATGGAGTTCCTCACCCCTAATTTTTACCCAAAGATCAAGAATTCTTGCATTTAGGGGCAAATTGTAAATTTGGAGATTGGTTTGTTTTTTAGGATTATTCAGAAATTAGGCTGTATGGAGCAAGTGTTGAGCCTTATAGACTTTCAGTATTTGTTCCCATGAGGCTATTTTCTTTGAAGTTTATTCGACAAAGTGTGAATGTTGATCAAGTTCACTTTGTGCCCATGAAAAAGGGACATATGTTCAAACTGCCCATGACTGTAGGTCCTTTCATAGTTAATATGAGATAGGCATTTGAGGAGGTTACTAGAATGCTAGATGAGATGCATTTGTTGTTAAGGGAAAGCTGGGCTTATGACCCTCACAGTGTAATTTCCAATAGAAGAGTTGAGAATGGATATTCAGCTTTCATTCATGAAAGCAGGCTAGATTTAGAGAAGATAGCAAGAAAAGGTGTAATGAGTTGAACAGGTTCAAATATTCAGACTCCTATCATATCAGAAAATTCTAATAAAAGAAGTAAAGAAACAGTAGTTGATTCAGAAGATGAGGAGCAGGAAGCTGAGAAAAGGACAAATTTTAATGAAGAGCATGCATATAATCAACCTGGTTTTTCTTTACAATTGGGAGAGGAACAAAATGTTCCTGCTTCACCCAGAAGACATGAAACCTCTCATGAACAAGTATCTCTGATCAAACAGATGTTTGCCCAAATTGCAGAGAGGAACCAAAAGATGAAGGCCAGTATGGAGGCCCAAGCTGAATATCAGATTACTCTAGATCAAACAAGGCTTTTGACTACCATGGATCTTGAGAAAGATCAATTCAGAATTTCCCTGTCACATCCTATTGACATGTCAATTGGTTCTTCTAGTAATTTCAATACTGTAAATGTGACTGTAGATGTGAAGAAAATCCCATTGTTGGATAAGGTGAACCTCCATATGCAAACAGGTCAGTTGATTGTAAATGATCTGACAAAGACTAATGCAATGGCAATGAAAGCAGAGAATATGCTTGGAAAAGTAATTAAGTAGTTAAAGTTAGAGAAAGCCAACTCTAGGGCTTTAACAATTCAAAATGACGAGCTGAAGTAAATTATAGTAAAGATTGGAGTGGACCCTAATGATAGGACTGATGTGCAGAAACTTCTGCAAAGTGCTGAAGCAGAGATATCTACATTGAAGAAAAAACTAAAATTACCTATAGGAGAGCATTCAATGGCTGCAGAGGTTGCAGAGGTGGAGAACGAGAAAGAAAAGCTTCTACAACAGCTTATGCAAAAGGAGGGGGAAATCTCCAAAATAAAACAAACTGCAATACCACTGCAAAATCATATTGATAGTCATACTTATACTTTTGTTTTTCCTTCAGGTAACAAATATCCACAAGCACAGATTGCTCAGTTGAATACTAAATTGCAGATGGCGGAAAGAGATCGGAAAAAGGCTCAAGAAGATTTAGAGACTGCATCAAAGATTATTCAAGTTGTAGAAAACGAAGCCAGTAAATACAAAATGGACAGTCAGAATGCTAATGCTGAGATCAAAAGTATTAAAGAAAAATTGAAAGGGAACATATCTTTAATACAGGCAAAAGATATCATTTGGAATGATATCATTTATGAAATGAAGTCAATTTGGAGCTTTTTTATGGTGGTTGCAGAAGAGAAAAGTATTATCAGAGAATTTGAAGAACAAGTAATGGCAGATAGACATAAGACAATCAATAGGGATATTTGGGCAAAAATATTCATTGAATTTATCAATTCCAAAACAGATCAAGAATTAGAGGAAAATGAGATTAAATATAGAATCCTATATGCACTAGAGATTAATAAGATGATTGTCAAGAATGATCATAGGAAAGCCAGAGAAAAGAAGTTGGTAGAAATCAAAGAAGCAGTAAGTCAGTTTGATAAGTCGTTGGAAAAAGTAACAAGAGCAGGTTTGCCTTCACGTTGGGCATTTGGAGGAGGTCTGTTGTCTTGGGATTCTTATGAAAAATTACTGGTATTAACAAAAAGTAAAGTTGATAATACACATGAAAAGACTCAGGTACTCAAGGGAGCTACAATGATCAACTTTC
This sequence comes from Pinus albicaulis, assembly GCA_034641835.2. Classification (NCBI taxonomy): domain Eukaryota; kingdom Viridiplantae; phylum Streptophyta; class Pinopsida; order Pinales; family Pinaceae; genus Pinus; species Pinus albicaulis. The sequence continues at coordinate 362,607,330 of CM076575.1, forward strand.
TTCAAAGATATTTTTGGCTGCTGTGGTTGGTAAAAAATCTATTTGCAGATATACCATCCTACAACCGAATTATTGCTTTCAAGTTGGAGTATCACAATCTGATACATTCACCCAGGACAAGAGTAGAGATATGGAAGAAGTGCAGAGCTTGGACGATAGACTTGCCAAAGGATCCTTCAACTTCGAAGAAAGACAAATCAAAAGTTGATCCAGGAAATGTAGCAGCATCGTCAACTATTCACATTCAACATATAGATTAGGGTGTCAATTTTTATGTTATAATCTTTCAAAGATGATGTAAATGTAATAAGACGTTTTGAGTGTATGTAATAGATAGCTTACAAAGTCCTTAGGAGTTGAGGTAGTTAGGATAAGTTATAGCAGTTTAGAACTGCTTTTTATTGTATTTAATGTAATAATTCAGGAGGAGAAAGGTTTAGAGTTTTGGATCTTCAGACTATAATTTTTGTACTCAGAGTTTTCAAAGATTAATGAATGAGAAACAAGTTTCTGGAATATGTTTATGTTGATATGTGTTCAAGTTTACGTTCTATGTTTTCTATCTTTGAATAAAACGAAGTAATGAGCAGCAAGTCTCTTTTTACTTATGTAAACAAGAGTTAAAACCCTTAATTGGTGCTCATTTTTTTTAACTATTTCCTTCATATAATTCTTCTGGAGTTTGAGATGATATATTCTGTGTAACAGCATATCAGTTTGGGCTTCTTTCCTTCATTTTATTTTGGTCATTTCATTCAACATCAGCAAATGATAGCATTGTGAGACATTCATTATATTTGATATTTGAGGGTTTAATGATAAATACTTGAGGGTGATTAAACAGAGACAGATAATTTTGTGACATAATCATATAAATGTCTTAAACACTGATTCCTTATCACAGCTAAGGGATTGTCTCTTAAGGTACAACACAATCCACAAGGGAGTTTGAATAGCCTAAATGGCCTAATTAAGCCCCAGATAATAAATTAATGTAAAATAGTAACATGACTTGTTGACAATCCCACCAATATAGCTCAATAATAAAAATATGAAGCCTCTCAAGAGGGAAAATAGTAGGTACAATGAGTCATTAGGCCATTGAGGAGGCATAGTGGAGTCCAAAGTGTGTCAATGTGAGAGAATAAGCTCCAAACATAGTGATCAAGGGGATGGCCCCTTTATACTCAAGCAAATCCAATGTGGTGTCCTTGAAGGGGTGTGGGGGCACAATGACATCCTCACGGGTCTCCAAGTGGATATATAATGTCTGTATACCATTTGTAAGGGCTAGAATGATGACATAATACCTCCCTTTATCTCCCATGGTGAGACACATCCTCATCTGGGCCCTAAAACATTTGCCAAGTGTGTGGTGCAAGTGTGAAGTTGAGTGGGAATGGTGGTCCAAGTGCATCCTCCTCATATAAAGGTGGAACACGAAGAATAAATGAATGGTGTTTATGGATCCATGAAGTGGTAATTTTCTCTCTGCTATGGTAGAGGCCCATGGCTCTCAATGCTCACTCTACAAGTGCCAATATGACCCTCTAGATGGCTTGGACCCCATATAGGGAGACCAAACCTCAAATGGAGACCCACCTGCAATATTGTATAATATCCAATGTGTCCCCATACCTCCTAGTAGAACAAATCATCAAAGTAATCGATTAAAATAGCTTACAAATCATGGAATCAAATGGACACTTCATAGTGGCATTCCCTTCCATAGTGAGCTCTAGCAAGTACAAGTGTCTCCAAGCTCAATAAGGGGGTTAACCAAGGACCCTATTAAGTGGTTTCTACCTCTAAAGGGAGTGACACATCCATGGTACATCCATCAAGTTGTAGAGGGCATGTGATATAATGGTGGAACAAAATGGGGCATCAGGGGAAGGCTCCAAACCACATGCCACGGTACAAAGGTAGCCATAATAAGGGAAGCCCACACTTGGGTGTATGAATGTAGGAGGGAGAAATTGTGGTATATGAGTTACTCAGGCCTTTGCTTTTCCACCCTTATTGATATTCCTTTTATCGGTTTTCTTTTATAACTGCTCAAGGCTTGAGGGTATGAGATCATGATGTGTAAGATATAGCAGTGGATACCCATTTTTAAGGTGGATTTTTTCATCGCCCACAAGAGGTTGGGAAAATCATGGGTTCCTGAATGGTGAAAGGGGTCAATATGAGGGACCCTAGGAACCAAGGTGATGGCCATAATGATAAGCGTATAGCTCATGTTTGGATTTTTCCCATGTGCTAAATGTGTATGTCCTGACCATCTTTTGCATTTTATGGTACATTTCATATTGAGAGTGGCCAAACTATATTTTTTCCTTTTCTTTTAGTTGCATCAACCTCTGGGGCATCATTTAAGCCCCAACCCAAGGTGTGGACAAGGGGAGGGGGAGGCTAACTCCTTGTGGACCCAATGGACAAATGTGGACCCATATGATAAAAATGGTGAAAGGGGTAATAATGAGTAGGGGGAGTGATGTATATGGTGCCAGGAAGCAGGACCATGCAACCAAAATTGGGATTTCCCTATGTAGTACCACCCCTAAAGCTAGTAGCCAGTAAAATGGATCCCACGGGACTAGGATACAAGGCTAATAATCAAATTGGATAAAGGATACAAGAGTAAAAACCAAACCCACCCTTTTTGTTGAATTCCCCAACTGATCCATGCCTCAAATGTGTCCATGATGAGTAAACAAAATTACCCAACTACACAATGAAAAACCATAACTTTGGGCTCGTGAGGCCCACCTTCAAACATACTATCATAACAGACGGGTGAGGGACCACATGGTTGGCTTAGGTGGCAGATATAGTGGCACATTAAGTTATCTAGTGGCTCCAAGAGGTTGTTTTTTGTCGGCTGAGGACCATCTAGGAGAAAAAATTCTCCCGTGGATACCACCCACAAATGGTGGGTAACATGAAAAATATGTTTTTCTATGGGTAAGATGATGTAGGTGAAGAAAGAAATGGCATAGGGAAACCACCAAACCCCTTAGAAATAAAATGTTCAATGATTTTGGAATTGTTGTTGAAATTACTCCTTTGAAATAGGGTCGATACCAAAAAGGACCTCCATGAGAGATTGATGTGGGTACATGTAAGAAATTATATGTCGCAAGAAAGAAATGTGACTTTGAAATCCATCCCAATCATGAAACATTCCAATAGGGGGAAACCACTGGCATTGGATTTGTGACGTATAAAATCACTAGAGGAAAAAATACAATTCAAATTAGCATCATAATGGGGAGTAACATGACGAGGGGGAGGCCTAAACAATTGAGTGCCATCAAATCATATAATTCCATGCATTTTTAAATTTAAGAATGACGATGAGAAGATGATGGAAGTATGACATGAACATTGATGATAAGGTAGATTTGGTATAGGATGGGATAGTTCCATCAATAGTTTGCATAAATATAAGCTTGGTCAAGCTTGGATGCCCATTGGAATAGTTTAATTCCCCCAAAGGTAGCTTCCATCCTCATTCCTTCACCCCTCCATGAGGTTTGTACCAGACACTTGGTTGGGACAAAACCCCACACAAACCAATTGATGCACACCTCATTTATTAGAACCATCCTAGATCCATATTAAATTTGGATCTACCAAGCGTCGGGAGGGATCAAAACTCTCTTAACTTTAAAAGAGGTTTGTATTCAAGACATTTGATCCCTCTTGGCACTTGGTAGATCCAAATTGAAGATGGATCTAGGCTTGTTTTAAAAATAATATAATTTATAGTTTTTCTTTCATGTCTCAAATATAATTAAGTATTAGTGTTTTGTTTGCTAGATATTGCTTTTATAAATTAATACAAATTATAATATTATAATAGTAATTTATGTTGTAAATTTTGGTTAAAAAATATAATAAATATTTATTTATTAATTTTTAAAATTTTTAATTTTTAATTGTCAAAATTTAAACTCATAGATTAATACAAATTAATTATTATCTTAAATTTATTTTGACGATAACAGACGAAATAGTTTTTTGACAGAATATGGCAAATACAATTTCTAGCATTATTGTGATTCCTTGTTGTTTAAAATATACTTTTGAATGAATAAATGGATTTTGCACCCTGAAAAACCTTCGAGGCACTTGATCTTTGCAACAACAAAATTAACAGTAATGATGTGAAATTTCTATTAAATTTGCGCCCCAATCATAGTAGAAAAAGAGGGGAATTTTACATTGTCCAAGAGAGCATAGTCTTCTTGATATGCAAAGAGTATAAATTCAAAATTTACTTCTAGACATTTATATCTACTATAATTTGAACCAAAACCAAAATTTTTGCTCTATAAATTTTGCAAAACCGACCACACAACAAATTTATTTTTCAAGGTACAGTCATAGCTCAAACAAGTGAGTCAATAGACATTTTGTCATAGAGCTCTTCAAGGTCGTTGTTAGTTGTTCTCCTATTGTCTTCATGGGTGCCACTCGCTTGTTTACCTTCATGTTGGCTATGAAGAACCTCCATTTCATCTTTTATTGAATCGATTTTGTTTAGGTGACCTTGAATTTCAGCTTGCAGGTCAATTTGATGATGATGCAACCAATCTACTTCTTCCTGCATCATGGAAATTTTGTTTTGTTGGTTGTGTAGTTTCTATTCCAATTCAATTTTTTTTTTTGATAGGAAGAGGATGTGCTGGAAAAGATCATTGAGATCCCTGGGCCTAGTCACTAGAGAATGAAAGTAGAATTCACAATGGAAGGGAAAGCATGGTCTAGTCTGAGATTGACGTGCTTGCTACAGTGAAGGATAAATTTTATTTTAAAGATAGAGGGTCCACAAATTCCTTTACAAAGCACACTATGTAGAAAGAGTAATTAGCAAAGATACCTAGCCTCTGTTTTTTTAATTTCTAATGGCGTTGATGCTTGCAAAAGGCCCCTCTAGGGTTTCGACATCTGCACTTTGGTTGTAACTCTATGCGACCACCAACAATGATTGTTGAATTGCACCGAATTAGTCGTCCCGAAGCAGGCAGTGTCGTTGGTCCAAAGACTTCCTCCAAGGGAATTAAACAAATGAAGCTACCCCTCAAAAATCCAAAGCGAATTGATTGCACATAAGCAAGAAATGAGGATATTTCCTGGTAGATCAATTGAACATGAAAGGCTTTGCTTATCTTTGAGGGGGAGCCGAAAGGGAGGGGAATTCAAATAGAATACCATCCCATCTTCCTCCCACTTTTGTTTGTTAGTTTTGTAGAATCAAAGGTGTTCTAGCCACGATATTGGGTGGAGAGGCTAGAATATATGTATTCTTCAATACCTAGAAATAGTTTTTGGAAATTCCACCTAGAGGTGACTTAATTAGATTTATTAATCATTTTTTAATATTTCCTAAGTCTAAACTTAAAAAATATGATTAATTAATGAAAATTATTTAAGTCATGGCGTGAATGTTCTAGAAACTCACATAGATCGAGAGGGAAATAATCTGGTCCATCTATTATGTTTTAATCTTGGTCATTGTGATGCAGGAGCATCAAGGCCATTTTTCATTTGTAAATATGTTAGAAAAGGGGGGTGTGACATTTTTAATATTTTATTAATTAATTTGTTATTTTTAATAAAATAGGAGATAATTATGAAAAGTGAGGATTATGTAAATATTCTTTTATTAAATAAAAGGATATGAGAGAAATAGTTTAGGAGCAAAATTAGAGATTAGGAATTCTATGTATGGGACTTTGTTGAGTCCACACCTAAAATATAGATTAGTTGAGGATTAGGTGGAGAGATATTTTGAGTGAATTAAATGCATTATCTATGTATAAATATGAGTGGGTTTTGAGAGGAAAATACACTGGGATAGTTGGAGAGAGTGAGAGTGTGATTGAGAGTAGGCTTGAACAGCCAAGGCTGTAAGCCTTTGGGCGATTGTAAAGGGCCATAGACATCGAAGATCTGGCCAAATCAAGAATTGGTAAGTAATTTTGTGCATTAATACAGCATTGGATTTCTGAAGTTTATGCCTTCTTCCTGAGTTGTGTATAAGAAGAATGCAATATTGACTGATTGGTGTATATTGCTGGTTATAAGAAGAATTGTAATGAACAATACTAATTGTTGTGTATTTATAAGAGGGATTCTATAATTAAAGTGTGTGGTTTCTGTATTAAAATATTGCCAACATCTATTTTAATGAGTATCGATTTTGAATGAATACCAAGTTATACCTTGAATTGAATTTAATCTATATGTATGCTGAAGAGGCTGAAAAAGAGGATCGATGATCTTGAAAAAGGATCAAATCGGATTTGAAATTTCGGGTTGGTATTAGTCTTGTTAAATCAACTTAGAAGATGGTATTTTGTGAAACTGAGTTGAATTCCATGGAATTGGATGAAGACGTTATAATTTGAATGAAAGCGTTGCAGGGAATTAAATGATATGTTTAAATGAGTCGATTTCTGGAAATCAACTCACAACATTTCAGACGGGGAAAATAAGATTTAGTGGCTTCAATTTCTGTAGATAAGCAGGAAAGGGACACCTGAAATTGAATAGAAGAAACGCAGGAGCTGAGCCTGGAAAAATCGATAAACTGTAACACTGGGAAAATTAACGAATTAAAATCTGGAAAATTTCTGAAACTACAATTGGGATCGCAGAAGAAATCGTGGTGAATCCGGTGGATAAATTCCAGATCTATTTATATATGTGCTGAATGTCTGACATTGACTTTGAATGTTAATACAGAGAAAGCGCTGAGGATTTGAGTCGTGTGGAAGATTGGGTTACATACATCAATTGTAGAAAACGTTCAAGGAATTCGACTGTGGAATATAAAACAGTGAATACGCTGATAAGTGATGAGAAGTACGTGTCCATGGATGGTGATTGTGAATTTAACTTATCCAGTGTTCAATTCAAGACGTGAAGGTATCCAGGAAAGTCGATTTTCATGGCAAGTCATGTGTAGTAAGTGAGCAATTGTTGTTATTGACCTGAATGTGTATACAAACTGTCATTACAAACAAGCATGCAGGAGGCGTTAACCCGCTTGGTAAGTTGAATGAGAAAGAGCGCATTTATATACATAATTGATATTGGTTCAACTAAAATGAAAGGGTCGAAAATACATAGTCTTGTGCAGGTCGAATATTATGGAAATAGTGATATTGCCGTGCCAGGTTGGGTGGATTAATATAATGTCAAATGGAATATTAAAACATGGGCGCATTGTTTCATTGGGTTTAAGTCATATATGAATGAGAGTTATTGGGATTGTTTAAGGGAGCATCCAAATGTTTGGTTATGGATGAGGGGTTTTACATCCTATGTTTGATAAGTTTCTGGATGAGTTTTAATTTGAAATGTGAAGAACCTTGTGTGATGAGAATATGGTTTTCATAAACCATAAAGAGATGAACCAAAGGTTATTAGCTTCAATTTGTAAGAGTGGTTGTGTGATCTTACAATCATAATGAAATGATTGTTAAGATGAAGCTTTTAGAAAGAGTATGAAATTTCCTGATGAATGGAATGATTTGAAACTGATTTGGAATTACATTTTGATGTGAAACTACAAGCTTCCGCAAAAATTGTGAAATTTGCCAGGCATTAAGGTTTTTGATTGGGCAGATGCTGAGATGCATGTTTATATCCACAAGCAATAAAAGTGCAGGTATGGCGGGGGTTGGCTGCGTCACATTGGTGCTCCAACAAAATATTATAAGAAGAAGTCGATGGGTAGATGGAGAACACACCAGTGCAGTTACTCAATTTTCGAGGAATATCGATTTTCTCGGTGGTTGAAATTCACCAGATAGAGCCATTGGGTGAGTTTCAAGTGAGGGAGGGAGAGGGTATCAGCAGTAGTCTGGGATTCTAGGACGAATTCAGGAAGGGTCGTCATGAGGAAGGACACAATAGACCAGAGCACTGCACAGAGGGTGATGCAATGAGACCAGCGTAAGGGCATAGGGAATGTTTCGGGGTCAAAGGATCGCTGTGGAGAGTGAGATATTTATCACTAAATTTATCTCAGTATTTTTCTTCTATATTGTTGTCTGAATTTTTGTACATGAATTACTGTTGAATATTAATAAAGAAACCCTCATTTGTTGCACTGGTTTTCCCGCATTGGGTTTTTCCGGGGACAATTGTCCAAAAATAACTGTGTCAATATATTTGTGTGTGTGATAGAATTTATCTAATTTTCCAACATTTATTTTCTTCCACAATATTTATTTTGTGAAGGTTGCAGTGTATATGTTTCGATATTTGTCGTAGGAAACTGCAAATAATTTGTTTAATTAATTTTAACAATAGAAGAAACATTATGAGTATTGCAGTAGGATTCCAAATTTCAGAATTCTCACATGGTATCAGAGTGCAGATAGAAGCAGAAGATCTCAGTGCAAAAAGGAAGAGGGAGAGTCAAAGCATTGCATAGGTAGATGCTTGAAACCCCAAGAAGTTGCGCAACCCATAAGCTAGGAGGGAAATTTTTTGAGGAAAAGTTATTTCTCTAAGTGAGTCGACAGAGAATAAAATTTCCAGACCGAATATTGTCGAAGGTAGAGGGAGCAACAACATTCTCTTTGTATATTGGATCTCCAGCTAGGATGCAGTATTTTGTAGCAACAAAATCGGTGTTGGGGAGGAAAGGAGAAATAACACTGAAAATCATGGATAAAATCGACAATCAAGAAGCCTTATAATTATCTTCCAGGTTGGAGGATGAGTTTGTGCGTTTTTCAAGTTCAACATCATCTAGTGTTTGGTACATTGATAGTGGAGCTTCATCTCATATGATAGGGGTTATAGAATATTTCTCTAGCTATCAAGAGGAGCAGATGGACTTCTAGATCACTATGGGAAACATAACTAAGTGTCGTCCAGTAGGGAGAGGCACCATATGATTTCAGATGGAAACAGAAACCAATGCCAACACTATTAATGTACTGCATGTGCCAGGATTTGGTATGAACCTAATTTCAATGGCCTAGTTACAAGATAAGGGGTATGATGTACACTTCGTGGGAAAGAAAGTGTATGTCAAGCATTATAGCTGGAATAAGGTGAGACAGATTGTGATGCCAGGATATTGGGCTAAACAAATCCCAGCATGTAAAAAATTCATGAGCTACCTTCAAACTTAAAATTCTTCATTAAAACCACAAATATGTTCAGCTCAAAAATACATATGAAGGAAATAGAGCCATACAAATAAAATACTGATTAAAAAAAAAAAAAAAAACTCTTTGGCTAAATATTACAATGGGCAGCCTCTTGGCTCTCGGCCCTTCAAACCATTTCTCTTACTCTTTGTATTCCTCACTTCCTCACTTCCTCACTTGTCTTTCACCCTCTCACAAACTACATATTTATACATAAATATGAATTTATTCCATTCCATAATTTCCTCCACACAAATCTCAACTTAAAATCTGATTTAGATTTATCTTTTTTTGGACTCAACTAAGTCTCGTTTATGGAATTCCTCATCCCTAGATTATCTACCTAATTCACTCCACTCATATCCTTAATTATTTAAGGAATATTTACAATAATCCTCACATTTATATTCTCTCCTAGTTTATTAAAAATGAGAAAATTAATTAATAAAATAATTAAAATATCTCACCCCCTGACTTACACAAAGGAATAATAAAAATTTAGCTTTGATGCTCCTGCATCAGACTCCCCATGTAGAGAAGTTTCCATAGACTCCTGTCTATGAGGTCTGTTGCTTTTCTGTAATAATGCAATAGCCACAAGTCCTGATGTCTTGCTCCCTCCAGGATTCCAAACTCTGTTCTGTTGCTGGTCCTTCAAGGTATCAACTTGATTTGTTAACTCATCGTTCACTCTGTCGATTGGATTCCATTGGCTTCACCAACACTTCCTTTCACCAATTCCTCGGAGTAACACCTCTTTGTCGAATTATTTTATCTCCAACTGTGTTGAACACTCAACTTTCTGCCATGAAGAATAATTTATGCAGGAGCATCGAGACTTAGCCAACAATGTGAAAATGTGTTCACATGTTGTGGCTAGGTGGGTTGAAATTCATTGGTTGATAGGGAAAAACCGGTTTTACTGAGAGGGTTGGATCTCTCAACAATTTTTTTATACTCATTTATGTAATAAGTTAGAGATTATCTTATTTTAGATTTAGAGATAAAGTTGTTGCATAGGTGTGAGGGAGAGCTAATAAATAGCGGATTGTTGTTTATTGTTAGAGAGATATTCGAGTGAATAAAAGATAGGAAGAAGTAATGAGTACAGAGAGAGAGAGAGAGAGAGAGAGGCAGGAAAAAAGCGAGTGCACAGAGAGAGTGTTTTTAGAAATATATTTGTTTGGACAGAGGTCTTTGTCCTGTGTAATTTGGCCTAGGGCCGAGACTCTGTATTGTTTAATTAAACTGAATTGGGTTGCACATGTTATTTTTTGACCGGCCCGTGGAGGTATCGAATGTTTGTTTTCTTCGAATGTTTTGATGTTGGGTTGTATATTTGTTTCTGCTTAAAGAAATTGTTGCATTAAAATAAATTTGGTGGCGTATTGTATCCTTTTGGTTCCGCAGGCAAAAACACCCAAATACACTAAGTATTGGGTTAAAACCCCAAATGAAACAGAGGCCGGACTTCAAGAAATTTTAGAAAAGATTTTTATCGTTATCGGGTCCGCAGAAACCACATTGCATCAGCGATCCTCATCGCATCGGCGGTCCACATCGTATCGGCGATTCACTTCGCATCGGAAATCCATATCACGTCGCGACCATATCGCATCGCGCAATTCACATCGCATCGGCGGTCCACATCGTATCGACGATTCACTTCGCATCGGAAATCCATATCGCGTCGCGACCATATCGCATCGCGCGATTCACATCACATCGGCAATCCATATCGCATCGTAGCATTGAAGGGTAAGGAGTCGGGTAAAAGAGATAATGCGATTGTGATAAGGCGATTTAATCACAACCGTTGGATCACGATTAATCGTAAAAGCGGAGTCGACATCGAATTCAGGAATTGAAATTTTATTGGTGTGAGTTTATATGATATCGGGTCCGGAAGACTGATTGGATCACTATATTGAAATACCAGGGGTCTAAGCAAGTGAAAAATGCGATTGCGATGGTGCAATTAAATCGCAGCCATTAGACCATGATCGTCTACTACCATCGGATCGAAGAAGTAATTGCTCTAAAGTGGAAAATACTTCGGCGCGTTAAAAGATATAAATTTTATTAAAAATAAAATTGGGGTTAAATTGAAATTTTGCTTCCGCTAGGCGTTAATTTGGTATTCTTTTTTTGAGAATTGTAGATAGAATGTTGCCCAGAAGAGGTGCTGGGATAGGTCGAGGGAGACCTATAGCAAACACAACTTTGCTAGATGAGATTCGACATTTACGCACAAGAATGGCTACCATGGAAGCTACGCAACGAAGAGCGACAGAGGGTGGAGTTGCTAGTGCCGATGAAGAAGAGTCCACAGAAGAAGAAGAGGAGCAAGAGGATGAAGCATGCTAAATGGATATAATTTCTGCAAAGTTTTACTTTTGTAATAAAGCATAAGAGTTGTAAGTCTAATAAATTTGCAGATGCATTGAGCAGGGTAAGTTTTAATATGCAAGAGTTCAAAGTGGGTGTTTTAGGTTTTGAGGAAATGATAAAAATGTACAAGAATGATGAAGATTTTAGAGATATCTACACAACAGTTAAAAATCCAGTGAGCCATAACAGAAGTCAATGGATGGACTACCTCATTCAAGGAGGCTTATTATTTAAAAGCAACAAACTATGTATTCCCAAATGTTCCATGAGGGAGAACATAATCAAGGAAAAGCATAGTGGAGGGTTATCTGGGCATTTTGGACAAGATAAAACCTTCGCTCAGGTGAATGCATTTTATTTCTGGCCTAAAATGCAAACTGATGTTAAGAAGTTTGTTGAGAAATGCAAGATATGTCAACATGCCAAAGGAAGGAGTCAAAATACAGGACTGTATCAGCCATTACCAATACCAGACCGACCATGGGATGCAATTAGCATGGATTTTGTTTTGGGATTACCAAAAACCCAAAGAGGGAATGATTCCATTTATGTTGAGTAGATAGATTTTCCAAAATGGCACATTTCATTGCATGTAAAAAAACTAGTGATGCAACACACATAGCTAATTTGTTCTTTTAAGAAATTGTAAGATTACATGGTTTACTTGTAAGCATTGTATCTAATCATGACACTATGTTTGTAGGGCATTTTTGGAGGACACTTTGGAAGAAACTGGGAACTAATCTCAGTTTTAGTTCAGCATGCCATCCTCAAACAGATGGACAAACTGAAGCAGTGAACAGGAGCTTGGGGAGTATATTAAGAATTTTAATGTATGAGAATCCCAAACAGTGGGATTTGGCATTAGCTCAAGTTGAGTTCTTTTATAATGATACACCAAACCGAAGCACTGGAATGAGCCCATTTCATATAGTCTTTGGAATGCATCCGAGAGGAGTGTATGAGCTTAGAGATTTGGGAAAACAAGAAGGCAGGAGTGAAAGTGCTGAAGATTTTTCCGAACAGATGCAAAGATTACATGAAGAATTAAAAGGGAAATTACAGGAGAACAACAATAAATACAAGCAGAGAGAAGACCTGAAAATAAGAGAGAAAGAGTTTCAAGTGGGAGATTTAGTGATGGTGCATTTGAGAAAAGAGAGATTTCCTACAAAAACTTACAATAAACTGAAATTGAAAAAAATTGGACCTTCTAAAATTATCAGGAAATTTTCAGCTAATGCATATTAGATCGAGTTGCCAGAAGGGATTGGAATATCCCCCATTTTTAATGTTGCAGACTTATATTCATTCAGAGAGGCAGAGATAGAGTTGTAGAAAGAAGATACAGGTGATGAAGTTCAATCCGTGAACTGGGAGGAACAGGTACCAAAAGCAATCAGGAAAGAGGTTGAATATATTTTAGATAAAAGAGTATCTAAGAAAACCAGAGGGCATACATATTTCCAATACCTAGTCAAATGGAAGGAGCAGCCAGTGGAAGATTCTAGTTGGTTAACAGCAGCAGAACTACAAAAGTATGGAGTAAGTCCTGAAATTTTGAAGGACAAGACATTTCTTCCCCGGGAGTCTGATGCAGGAGCATCGGGACTTAGCCAGCAATGTGAAAATTTGTTCACATGTTGTGGCTAGGTGGGTTGAAATTCATTAATTGATAGGGAAAAACTGGTTTTACTAAGAGGGTTGGATCTCTCAACAATTTGTTATAACTCATTTATGTAATAAGTTAGAGATTATCTTATTTTAGATTTAGAGATAGAGTTGTTGCATAAGTGTGAGGGAGAGCTAAGAGATAGCGGATTGTTGTTTATTGTTAGAGAGATATTCAATTGAATAAAAGATAGGAAGAAGTAATGAGTATAGAGAGAGAGAGAGGCAGGAAAAAAGAGAGTGCACAGAGAGAGTGTTTTTAGAAATATATTTGTTCGGACAGAGGTCTTTTTCCTGTGTAATTTGTCCTAGGGCCGAGACTCTGTATTGTTTAATTAAACTGAATTGGGTTGCGCGTGTTATTTCTTGACCGGCCCAGGGAGGTCTCGAATGTTTGTTTTCTTCAATTTTTTTGATTTTGGGTTGTATATTCGTTTATGCTTAAAGAAATTGTTGCATTAAAAGAAATTTGGTGGGATATTGTATCCTTTTGGTTTCGCAGGAAAAAACACCCAAATACACTAAGTATTGGGTTAAAACCCCAAATGAAACAGAGGCCGAACTTCAAGAAATTTTAGAAAGGAGTTTTATCGTTATCAATTCCGCAGAAACCACATCGCATCGGCGGTCCACATCGAATTTTCGATTCACTTCACATCGGAAATCCATATCGCGTCGTGACCATATCGCATCGCGCGACTCACATCGCATTGGCAATCCATATCGCATTGTAGCGTTGAAGGGTAAGGAGTCAGGTAAAAGAGATAGTGTGTTTGTGATAAGGCAATTTAATCACAACCATTTGATTGCGATTAATCGTAAAAGCAGAGTCGGCATCGAATTCAGGAATTGAAAGTTTATTGGTGTGAGTTTATATGATATTGGGTCCGGAAGACTAATCGAATCGTTGTATTGAAGTACCAGGGGTCTGAGCAAGTGAACAATGCGATTGCGATGGTGCGATTAAATCGCAGCCATTAGACCGTGATCGTCTGCTACTGTCGGATAAAAGAAGTAATCACTCTAAAGTGGAAAATACTTCAGCGTGTTAAAAGATATAAATTTTATTAAAAATAAAATTGGGGTTAAATTGAAATTTTGCTTCCGCTAGGCGTCAATAATCAAGAACTCCTTCTTGATTACAACTATAGTCTTTGATTGCTTTTATAGCAACAACTCTTTCATCCGGTGTTGTACCTGCATTCACCACCAAACTGTTAATTTTAAAAAGATATGATCTTTCGGTCTCTTTTGATGCTTCAGGCATCAATCTCCCATCACCGACTTTCTGGACTTCAATAGATCCCATTTTGAACTGCTCACTGCTTTCATCTTCATCCTGCTGATTCAATATTTATGTCTCCTTTATGTCTCTACGGACATAATTTTCTTGCTTCTTTTGATATTCCATCTCAATGCCAAATAATTTCTGCTCAATTTCTTTGATTTCAACATCATATCTGTTAATGTCAGTTTCTATACTTACAATTACATTATTATTTGAAAATTTACAACATTCATTCAACTCTATAAATGTTAAAAACATTTCATCCCTATCACACATAGTAACTGTAAATTCTTTTGGATCAGTTTCTGCAAGCTTTACTTCTCCCTCAGGTTCCTTAAGCCATCGTTCCAAGAACTCGATTTCCATATGAAATCTTTCCAGCACTTTATCACAACTTTCCTCCCCAGAGTCATTCTTCTTCTGGAAATCTTCCTGATTTTTCTTGGTTTCAACATCATCATTACATTGTAAACTTCTGTCAGCAAATTCACTAAACAAATACATTTTTTTACCTCCTTGGAATATTTCTTCAACATTTCCATTTTGCTTCTGCTTCATAACAGATTCAACTTTTTGTCTCACACCAAACAAGACTTCATTTATGATTTCTTCGTGCTGCAACAAATCAATAACTTTTTCTTCTGAAATGCATTTTCCATCACACTTCTCCTTAAGAGTTTCATTCTCCTCTGTGACAGTTTCGCCAGACTGTTCACCATCTTTCGCACATCCTGCAAACATACATAAACTGTGAGATTTAAAAATTCAAGACTTCATAGCCTCATCTTAGCACCTCTTTCAACACATCAGTGCAGGGCATTCGACACACTTGACAATGTAGGAAATGTAGGAAGTTTTGTCGACATGTTGTGGCTAGGAGGGTTCGAAATCACTTGAATTGTAACATCTAGGTGTCAATACCTCAGTTGACTGTATTATTTAGATTAGTTAGAGTTGTAGAAGTTGAACAGTTAGGTTCGATCCAGCTGTCAGTTCAGTTATTGGAATAAGTTGTAATTAGACCTTTGATTTCTAGAATGGTCCTCTCAGAGGAACTGAAGAGTCATATGTTTATGTATATAAATGTAATCCTCGGATGTATAAAGGAGGGAGAGAAAAAGAAGAGAGGAATAGAGAGATTCTGAAATAAACTTCGTGTGTTCACAATTGTTTCTGGTTAAATGATTTCGAAGCTTGTTGCCATTGGATTGACTCGAACCTTTTTCTGTGAAGAGATTGTTTAATTGTGAAGAAATTGAATTCTGTGTATGTATAATTGGTGACCTGAACCGTTGTGCCGATTATGCACCCCTATGTCTATCGTTTTCTCGAAATTTATTGAACAAAACCCTATGAATTCACCCCACCCGTAGGCGAGGTCTGTGTAGAGAACCCATGGTCGTGAACATTGTTCAAATATAAAATTCCCGCTTAATAAAGAGAGACAGAGTTGTTTTGTTTTCGGAACCTGACCTGAGGATTAGACGTGAGTTAATGAACAAGAGGATAGCAGAACCAGACTTACACCCATAGTCAAGCACGGTGCCAAAACCGCGAGTGGATTTGCAAGGCGGATTGCCCATATCGCACCTCTTTTGGGTGAGTAAGCGGTATTTTCTGTTTGCGAGCGATTCCATAGGGAATGTGACACGTGGTGGAGTGGACCCACGGAAAACCATTGTCAAAGCGCGCCATCGCACATTATAGTTCGTACTAGGATGCCGCGCGATATGCGTGCATGTCGTCGATCTAGAGCCTTGTGATCTAACGGTGATCGCACGATGGACTTGCTCGACGTTTAACCAAGGTACGGGGTGTGTGTCTCGTTGGATTTTGCCGATGGTTTGTGCAGGCCCAAAGCATAATAAAGTTGTTAATTGAGCGGTTGGCGGATAATTAACATAATTCTGGAGTATAATTGTCATAAGGTCGGGGGTATCATATAAAGCCGAGAGATTCAAATAAATTTACAATGGTTGTGGATAAATTTTATTTATCAAATTCCATGAATTTGATAAATAAATCTCCGAGGAATAGATATCGTAGACCACGTGGAGCCCCAGACGGGTTTCGAGACAAGAAGTCTTGTGAGCCATGCTATCATTATTGACTCTACGTAGGCGGACTAGCGACGGTGTTGTTGCGTCAATGCGGATCTTACGAAGTATCCCAATAGTTCATGAGATCTTCCTCATTGATCTCTGCGGAATTTCACCTGTCTTTGGGCCACAAATGGAAACATCCATTTTTAACTCAGCCTCTCTGAGTTCTTCACACCTCATCATCTACTTGAGCTCCCTCAGCTCTTCTTCCAACTGTATGTTTACCTGGTTTTCCCTCTTTGTGTGTAGCCTCTGCCACTTTACCTTCTTTCTCATGGTCAAACCATGTGTCTGGTCCTTCACATTTTTTTGCAACAATTCCATTAACAATTCAAGGTGAACTGTTATCTCAGCCCTCTCCCGCTCATAATCTTCATCCGTCAACTACTCACATATGCCACTTACCTTGGCATTTTCTTTCTTCTTCCTTCTTCTGTGGTCTTCATCCGCTCTTCGGAAATGACTATCAACAGTCATCTTCCCCTCTTTTGTGAACTTCATCTGTTCACGTGTGGATTTCATTCAATCCTTCTTTCAACAATCCTTCACACTTGCCATTCATAAAAAATGCAAGTTCTCCTCCTGCGCTTGGCTTCTCTTGGTTCTCTGTCTTGGAACCAATCTCTAGCAACCCTCTTGCCTCACTTTGCTGCAAACAACAATTTCAGTAATTCATAGGTTACAATGACCAAAATCTTTGGGTGTCGGGCTCCACCGATCATGCACCCAATTACATTCAAACCTTTGACTTTGGTTTACGACTCTCTGACTTTACATCAAATTTTCATCTTGGATGAAAAATACACCATATTATACAATAACTCAATCTTAATTCAAGCTATCCAACTT
The DNA here is from genome assembly GCA_034641835.2 of Pinus albicaulis. Classification (NCBI taxonomy): domain Eukaryota; kingdom Viridiplantae; phylum Streptophyta; class Pinopsida; order Pinales; family Pinaceae; genus Pinus; species Pinus albicaulis. Next base: position 362,624,813 of record CM076575.1, read on the forward strand.
TCGTTTGACCCTAACATCAATTTTGACTTCAAGGCTTGACCCAATAATTTAATAACTGTGGATATTTTGACTTAATTCAAGTTATACAGTCTTCCAAAAAACATACACCCCTAAGACATCTTTAGGATGTAAAATCTTCACTCCCTTTCATACTTCATTCTTATGACAAATCATCAGTTTGCCCTTATCATTTCACATGATACTAAAGTATTTAGTCGAAATGCAATTCAGGTTTTTCAAGATTTATTTTAAGGTGAAAATAAATAAACCATTCAATCTTCAATGTTCAAAAAATACCTTCCTGAATTATCATACCTCATGATCCTATTAAGGTTATTAAACAAACCTTCTCTTCACAATTTCAATTCTCCGTATTTCCTTCATACCATAGTCTCATCAACACGCTTACCATCGTAAGCAGGAAATTTCCCTGCACTTCTATGGAGCTCATTATTTGCAGTGATGGTTCGCATGCAACACCATCTCTCCTTAGTGCAAAAAATAAAATCATTCACAATAATTTCTCAAAACATTCTTTTAACACAATGGCATTACCATATTTCCACACAGCAACAAATACAAAATGCACTATCTTCGAGACAAAACAATGTGAATACTTTCACGTGCATTATAAGCACCGATCAATCATGATCTTTAACTTATTATCTGTCTTAAAATATCTCTCTTCCCACTCATGAATTTTGGTCAAACACCCATAAAACACTATTATTCTCAATCTGAATTACATATCCATTCTATGTTATTTAAATAACAAAAAAACTCATTTGACTTACCACCTTCATAGTTTGCCCACCGATAGTTCTTGAGCTTCCGCACTACAGTTCTTTTTCCGAAGTATCAATGCAAAATATTATCAAAATATTTGTAAAGAAAATGGCATAGCTAGACCAAACCTTATCCACGATACTGACATTACTTCAACGTAGAGAACTTCCCAAACTTTCTTTCACCATAAAAATTCATTACTCAATCTTGTACAAACAATTGTACTTTAAAACAAACAACCGAACTTACCTCGATTCGCTACAGCAAGACACTCCAGGCGCTTCATTTCGTCTCTTGGGATGAACCACTGCCACGCACTAGCCATGATCAGGAAGCTCACCACACTGCTTCAAGAATATCAGAAGTTTGTTTTCAATATGGGTGAGGATTGGGTTTTCTCCACATCCAAATCTATGCACAACTCGACCCATTGAAGTATTCCCATTCTTGTTGAAATATTGAATTGATATGTCACAGAAATAATTTTACTTTGTCACAAATGATCACTTGTGGATCACACAATCCTCTAGTCCAACGCATGATCTTTACTATCCATGTGAAATCTCTCCCACGACCCCTTCTTTATGCAGGCTAATCCATGGCTCTCCACCTCTGTTGATTTGTTGACTGATCGATACGGGGAACTGATCCTCTTGCTCCTCAAATGGAACTCTGTTACGACCAAATTCTCACTTCTCGAGAAAATGAGAAATAACACATTTCAAATACAAATTCATGTGATCGTTACACTTGCACAAGCAACAATTATGGCAATCGTTTCACTCTTTCTTTCTCCCAATCCACTCCATGTTATTGCCATCTCTAATCAATACCTGCTATGAGAAGTTCTATTTGATATACATTGCCTCAACACTCAGAGAATGTGCTGAGTTGACATCTTCCTTTGCCTCTAGTAAAGGCTCCTGGGATGTCTCATTTACAAAAAATAAATCCAACCGAGACCCGTCTCTCTTATCAAAGAATAGCTTGCTTAATTTACTATACTTTGGCTGCGCCACTTAGCCACATCAGGTTGTCAATGCCCAACCAAAGAAATAATTCTATTGATTAATCCATAGCTTCACAAGCAATGGTCATTAACTCGATATACATTCATTTTCTTGTTCCATGGCTGCGATGGGTGTGTCCTCTTGGAAAATTCCATGACCTTCGATGGCGAAAGTAAAGCATTCCATATGTTGTGAGGATTTACCTATTGCGTCGGTAAATCCGAGTCTCCGATCTCGGCTATGTGGCAGAGATCGGGATACGGAGTCGGGAGTCGAGAAATTGCTCGGGAATGAAAAAATGGGGTAGATTTTCGTTAATTGATCCTGGTGATCCAGCTCCACACAAACTCCATGGATCTGTGCTTAACATCTTATGCGAGACTTTAAAAAACTTAAATCCGCACACTACTTACATCACACCTCACCCGGTGCGGGCATATAACATGGACGATGTGTGGTGTTTATGGAATAAGCACACTTTGGAAGCAAACGTTGCATTTGTGTTAATTGCCTCCACGATCCCATATATTTAACTCTGTCGAGTATAACACATTCATCTAATGTCTTTAACTCTTTCGGCATAGTACACATTTAACAACGTCTTGCGATTCATCAAAAAGAGTTAGAGCAGTATCAAACAATGAACTATTCAGGCTCGTCCTCAATCTCGATTTTCTCCTTCAATGCCCATATATCTCTTTGGAAATATGAAAACTACAACACACTTGTAGCCTTACACTATTCCAGTAACAATTCCTCTTGCTTGAATAAGAAAAATCTATCACACAATTGGTTTTCTCAGCGCAATTGCAAACAAATCTTCTCACTCTCTTGATCATGCTTCAATCTCATCATATGGGAAAATCCCACAATTCCATTTTAGTCTTCTCAAAATTATTTTCCACGATCAAAAAACACAAACGGTCAGCAAATTACTCCATAACAAACACTCTTCCACTATCATCAAATTGCAGTCTTCCATAGCTCTCATAAGAAGTTTCTACTCCATTGAGCAGGCTCTGATACCAAATGATGCCAGGATACTGGGTTAAATAGATCCTAGCATATAAAAAGACTCATGTGCTACCTTCATAATTAAAATTCTCATAAAAAATCTTCATAAAAACACACGTGATGCAACTCAAAATATACATAAAGGAAAAGAGAGCCATACAACAAAAATTTTGATATATAATAAACATAATAAAATTTACAAACTCAAACATCTGGCCAGATATTACAATAATTGGCCTTTTGGCTCTCGTCCCTTTACAAAAAGCTCTCAATCCATTCCTTACTCTCTTTGTATTTCCCACTTCCTCACCATGTCTTTTCACACTCTCACAAGCTACATATTTATACATAAATATGAATTTATTCCACTCCATAATTTCCTCCACACCAATCTCAACTAAAAATCTAAATTAGATTTATCTTTTTTTGGACTCAACTAAGTCCCGTTTATGGAATTCCTAATCCCTAGATTATCTACCTAATTCAACTCCACTCATATCCTTAAATATTTAAGGAATATTTACAATAATCCTCACATTTATATTTTCTCTCCTAATTTATTAAAAATGAGCAAAATAATTAAATAAATATTAAAACATCTCACCCCCTAAATCATACAAATGACTAATGGAAATTTAGCTTTGATGCTCCTGCATCACTTCTTAGCTTACTTGAGGGAAATATATTTGTATGGTTGTAGCCGTCACAAAATACCCAGTCTCCTACATCAAAACTTCTCTTGCTGCAATGTTGATCTGCATGTTGTTTCATTCGATTTTGTGCCAAATTTAGGTTATCTTTTAAGAGTTGGAGAAATTTTTGTTGATGCTAAATGTGATCTTCCACTGCTTGAACCTTGTAATTTTCTCTAAAATATGATGTGATGGACGATGGATGATATCCATAAAGTTCCATAAATGGGTCATTTTTTCTGTAGTATTGAAGGAAGTGTTATACCACCATTCAGCCAGACGTAACCACTTGACCCATTTTGTTTGTTTATTAGATAAAAAACAATGAAAATATCCTTCCAAACATTTTTTCACTATTTCAGTTTTCCCATCAGATTGAGGATGATAAAATGAGCTATGAGATAGTTGAGTACCCAAACAAGAAAATAGTTTAGTCCAAAAATTTCCAGTAAAAATGGGATCTTTGTCGCTTACAATAATCTTTGGGTTTCCATGTAGCTTTTGAATTTTTTCCATAAATGCGGTAGCAATTGTTCTTGCTTTAAATGGATGAGATAATGCACAAAAGTGTGCATACTTGGTAAGTATATCAACTACCACCTTGATCACACTCTTTCCTTTGGACTAAGGTAAACTTGTGATAAAATCCATTGAAACCTCCTCCCAATGTTGACTTGGAATGGATAAAGGTTGTAGAAGACCTCAGGTCTTAATTTTCTCAACTTTATTTTGCTGGAAAACCAAACATTTCGCCACAAAATTTTGAATATATTAGATTTAAGGCCATCCCAAAAAAATTCTTTCTTCACCCTGTGGTAAGTTTTTAAAAATCCTGAGTGTCCTCCTAAGGGAGAGGATTGCAATTCCAAAAGAATCTTTTGTTTTCGTTCGTAATTCTTACAAAGATATAAGCGATCTTTGTACCATAAGGAATCATTTTTCCAACTAAATGTATCAGATGTACTAGGATCTTACTGCAACTTTTGAATGAGTTTCCACATTTCTTTGCGATTCTTCCATTCATCCCTTACTTCGGTTATCCATCTGATTGTATACTATAAATGGCGCAAAGAAATGCTTACACCTCTTCATCCTTTCTTGAGAGTGCATCTGCAACAACATTTTGATTCCATTTTTTGTAGATGATTTAAAAGTCATAACCCAACATCTTTGTGACTCATTTTTTCTTCTCTTCTGAAGATATGCTTTGTTCCAAAAAGTATTTAAGACTATCATGATTAGTTTTTACCTTAAAGTGTCTTCCCATTAGGTAAGGTCATCATTTCTTTAGTGCATGTAGTATTGCAAACATTTCCTTCTTATAAATAGCTTTCTGTAGATACCTTCCTTTGATTGGAAAATGTTCAAAAGCAATGGGTCTTCCTTCTTGCATTAAAACAACACCAATTCCATTTCCTGAGGCATGCCATTCCACAATAAAGGTTTTTGTGAAGTCTAGCGTAGCTAAGACCAGTGCTAGGCACATTTCCTCTTTAAGATATTCAAAGGCCTTAGTTGCTTCAGGAGTCCATGAAAATGCATATTTCTTCAATAATGTTGTTAGAGGTGCTGCTATTCTCCCATAATTCTTAACAAACTTGCTATAATACCCTATTAACCCGAGAAATCCTCTCAACTGATTTATGGTTGTGGGGACTTTCCATTCCTTAATGGATTTAATTTTGTTAGGTTCTACCTTAACACCCTCCTAAGATAAAATATGATTGAGATATTCCATCTCTTGTACTCCAAAGAAACATTTAGAGGTTTTTTCATATAATTGTTTCTCCTCCATTAGTTTGAGTACCCTGTCAACATGTTGAACATGATCCTTCCAAGACCTATTGCAGATTAGAATATCATCAAAAAATACTAACACAAATTTTCTAAGGAAGGGTTTGAAAATGGAATTCATCAACCCTTGAAATGTAGAAGGTGTATTGGTAAGGCCAAAAGGCATGAACAAAAATTCATAATGACCCTCATGAGTTTGAAATGTTGTTTTCGGAATATTTGCTGTCTTCATTATAATTTGATGATATCCTTAATGAAGATGCAACTTGGTAAAATAAATTGCTCCATGTAATTCATCCAATAATTCATCAATCACAGGAATGAGAAATTTATCTTTAATGGTGATATTATTGAGCTCCCTATAATCCAGACACATGCACCATGATCCATCCTTCTTGTGCACCCATACTACTGGAGCATAGAAATAACTTTTACTAGGTTGAATTATACCAGCCTCTAGCATTTTTGCAATCATACATTCAATTTCACTCTTTTGGACATAAGGATATCTATAAGGCCTCATGTTTGGAGGAACACTTCCTAGAATCAAATGAATAGCATGATCATGATCACGAATAGGTGGGAGTCCTTTCGGAGTTTCAAACACCTTGGAATGATTGTCCAAGACATTTTGGAGATCTGGAGAAATAGATGATTTTGTTGTTGGAACTTCTAGTGAGCATAGTTGTGAAATTACACCTCATTGTTCTTTCTTCGGAAGATTTTTCATGAAATTAGAGCTTATCATCTTTCCTGGCTTCCCTACGATACCTTGTAATTCAACTTCCTTTCCTTCCGAAAATAATTTCAAGAAAAGCTCTTGAAAATTAAAAGCTACCGTCCCCAAATATTGTAACCGTTTTACTCCTAGTACAACATCAACACCTCCCATTGGAATGGAAATAATTGGAATATTCAATACATATTCCCCCATGATTAGCTTGATATTGTGGCATTTTTCAAAGAAACTTATAGTTCCTCCATTTGTAACCATCACTTGACACTTTGGTGTTGGGTATAGGAATCAATTCAATTCCTTGGCTACCGTACAATGAATAAAATTATGGGTACTACCTTCATCAATCAACATTATTATATTTTTCTTCTTGATATGTCCTTTTATCTTGAGAATTTTAGGAGTGATAATTCCTGCCAATGCATTATAGGATATGGTCGGACTCACTTCTTCTTTCTCTAGGGTTGGTTCCTAGTGTATATCCTCTTCTTTTGAAGTTTCTTATTCATTTTCTTCCTCCTCTTCACAATCTATGTAAAATAATTTCTCCTTGGCACACTTATGACCTTTAGTGTATTTTCTATCACGTCTGTAGCAAATCCATTTTTCTCTTTTTTTCCAATTGTTGTGGTGTCAACCTTATAGGTTTTGGAAGTCTAGGAGTAGCAACACTTCCATATTTATAGATGTGAATGGTAGGCTTCCTTGTCGCCATAATTTTACATTCAATTTTTCTTGCCAACCTGAATGCCTTCTCCAATGAATCAGGTTCCCAAAGGCAAACCTCATGTTGGATGTTATCCTTTAAATTCCCTATGAAGACATCAATTCTGTGTTCCTCTGGAATATCAGTTACCCTTATATTCAATTTTTGAAAGTCCTCAATGTGCTCCACCATTGAACCCTTTTGTTGAGATTTATCAATTGGCTAAAGAAGGTGTTGCTCTTTGTATCCTCATAATGTGATATCATTTCCTCCGTAAAAATTGACCAAGTGACAATTTTTTTATGAGAGAAAAGCCATCGATGCCATACAAATGTATTTTGTTCTAAATATAAAGTTGCAATGCATACCTTTTGTGTGTTTTGCACATTATTGAGATTAAAATATTGCTCCATCTGTAGTATCCATGTTACGGGATCCTTTCCATCAAACCAACTCCCAAAGAAGAAGAAAAGCAGATCAACGCCTTAGAAATCAACCACTTTGAGGGGGCAACCTCCTTTACATTACATAAATGAAAAAATATTGGATGATACAAATGACAAAGGAGAACCTTTAATTGTTTCTTAATTGTTTCTGCGTGAAAAGGATAACCTATAGGAAATGGGTGTTCACTGGCCCTGCTCAGGCGGGGAAAAGGAATAGGTCCTCTCAATGCTCCCGGTGGCAGAGGTTTTTAAACTCACCAGTCCTTTGGATGGATGTCAGTGAAGTTAGAGTTGAGCCCTGATCTGGATTTATGCAAGAACACAATGTAGAAATTAGCTGAATAAATCACTTATTCAATGAAGATTAACCCGATCATACATCAATTTTGAATTGCATGCATAACACATAACCTTCTTCTACAATTAATTGTCACATGCGGAAAGAATAGAAGCAATCGCACATCAAATCATCACACACATTTAACACAGTATGTATGGGGAAAGATTATAGCTGAAAACCCCCAGCTATAGTATATTATAAATGGAGAGAACATGCAGCAAATAAATAGTACAAACTCCTCACAAGTACTCAGTACTATCTCCCAAAGCTGCACAAAAACTAGCTTGGTTTTGAACAAGTCACAGGTTCAAAACACACCCACTACTTCTCTGCCTCTATTGCGCAATCAAGGCTGGTCTAAATAGAGATCCAGGTTCGAATATCACTGGCTCCAACTGTGCAATTGTCATTGGTAATTTCCTCCAAGTGTGGTGCAAATCTCATGCACAACTGATGTCGCAACTGATAGCTAACTCAACCCTTTGATCTACCTCTTTCACTTGTCGCCACTGAACTGTCCATGCACTGAGTTAAACTGATTTGTTATTTAGTTGAATAATGAGTTAATAATTAGTGAATTAAATAATATTTAATTCACACAACTCATCTCTAGTTTATTAGCCAGTTAAACTAAATACAACTAGTTCAACTAGTTAACCAGAACACCACCTCCATTAACTCCTCAATCAACTCCACCAAAACTCTGCCACATGAGTCTAACTGAAGTCTAACATGCATTAGCTCACCTAACTCATAGGAAAAGCGTAATTCCTTCTGGCAGCTGCATGCCCCACCTCTGAGGGTCAAACTGAAGTGCTCCAAGAGAGTAAACTGAAGTTTATAGTCTAAATATTATTAAGGGTAAATAATATTTGACTTCCATATTTTTAGGAGAGGCAGTCTAAAAATAGACTTCGACCTCTTTGACCTCAAAAATAGAGTCTAATCTATTTTTACCAACATGACACATACTCCAAGAATCTCATACATGCAATCCCTGAACCATGCTCCATATGTCTAAAAATAGACATAGTCTAAAAATAGATTTTTCGACAGAAATTACATGTGTGGTCCCCACCTAGTTTAGGTGATCTCTTTCCAACTAGGATCAGGAAAGATGTTTCAGGAGGCCTCCTTCACTGTTTCTTGTTGCCATTTTCAACACACAATAAAATAGTGAAATAGACATAAACAGAGAGATGCAACGGAAATAATTCTCCTTTTATTAATATTAAATAACAAAAATATGCTTACAAACATAATGGAAATAAACTAGCTAGGGCGCTGGTAGCTTATCTCTAAGAAGAGATGTGTCGGCTACAGGCCTTTGAATTATGTTACAATGAGGCTCGAGGGCCTATTTATTATTGAGAAACAATGGAAAATCCTAAACATCCAAAAACCTAACCCTAGGAGATGAAGCGCCAAAACTGTGTGTCTCGTTTGGGTAAATTTGTGTCAAATTCTCGAGGACGTAATTTTGGCATTCGATCTCCGTTTGATGCGCTTAATACCTCATTAGAAATATATATTTGAGGATTATAAATTTTGAGTGAGAAAAATTGGTGTTGCTTTTGATTTCCCCAAAAAATGTCGTTTAGGGCCTCAAAACAGCTCCGGAAATTCGGGACTCAAAAAACTGCTAAAAATAGTAAGTTGTGATGAAACTTAAAAACTAAAAGAAATGATGGTGGCGGTTCAAATGGAATAGGTGGGTGGCCAAAAATATCCACCTGGATCATTAGGGCCCCAAAATGGCTTCGGGAGTGCAAGACTTGAAAACCCGCTAAAAATAGTAAGTTGTGTTGAAAGTGAAAAACTGAAAGAATTAATGGTGCAGGTCCAAATGGAATAGGTGGGTGACCACCGATATCCACCTGGATCATTCCTCCCTTCTTAAAAAGCAGTGGTCCCCATTATGTTAAGTTCCTCCATGAGAGGCGATTCTGCTAAACTTGGTATTGGATTTGTCTAGGATGTCGCAGACCTGTTGGCGGACGTGCTGGATGTAGATGTGCCACCGGTGGGTAGTCGTTGAAGGATCTAGGAAAAGTTATCCATCATCTAGTTCTTATGTTTCTCGAGGTCCTCCTTGAGAAAGATTTTGGTAGGATCTCCTTCTCCCTCATATTTCTTTCCTTACTCCATGGGGGTTCATCGGGGTTTGCGAGGCTGATCTTGCAACAGTTCAACTAGCTTGAGCCCAAACTCCTTATACCCTAACCGCGTTGGGGACATGCAAAGGAAAATAGAGAAAGAGAAGACCACTCTGATACTACTGATCTGGATTTATGCAGGAATGCAATAAAATACAGAAATAGACATAAACACATAGATGCAGAGGAAATAATGCTTCCTTTTATTAATATCAAATAATAGAAATATGCTTACAGACATAATGGAAATAAACTAGCTAGGCCATTGGTAGCTTATCTATGAGAAGAGATGTGGCGGCTACAGGCCTCTAAAATGTGTTACAATGAGGCTCGAGGGCCTATTTATTATTGAGGAACAATGGAGAATCCTAAACATCCAAAAACCTAACCCTAGGAGATGAAGCGCCAAAACTGTGCGGCCCGTTTGGGTAAATTGGTGTTTCAACTTCCCAGGGACGTAACTTTGGCATCTAACCTTCATTTGACGTGCTCAATACCTCATTAGAAATATCTATCCGAGGACTATAAATTTTGAGTGAGTAATATCATTTTATAGAATTTTCCCCAAAAAATGTTGTTTAGGGCCTCAAAACGGCTCTGAGAGTTCAAGACCCGAAAAACTACAAAAAACAGTAAGTTGTGTTGAAACTTAAAAATCGAAAGAACTGATGGTGGGGGTTCAAATGCAATAGGTGGGTAGCCACCAATATCCACCTAGATCATTAGGGCCCCAAAATGGCTCCGGGAGTGTAGGACTTGAAAACTTGCTAAAAATAGTAAGTTGTGCTGAAAGTGAAAAACTGAAAGAATTGATGGTGCGGGTCCAAATGGAATAGGTGGGTGGCCACTGATATCCACCTGGATCATTCCTCCCTTCTTAGAAAGAAATGTTCCCCTTTGTGTTAAGTTCCTCCATGAGAGGAAATTCTGCTGAACTTGGTATTGGATTTGTCCACGATGTCGCAGACTTGTTAGCAGACGTGTTGTTACTCATTTCCAGTGCAACTCATTTTGTGGTGTTCATTCTATCGTGCAAGTCTGCAGTGTGACACTGCAGATTTCTCATTTACAGTATGTGGTGCTCATTCTGCGGTGCGATTTACAGTCTGCGGTGTGAGTTTGCAGTGCTAATTTATAGTCAGCGGATTGGTCAGCAACGAGAAAACATTTTTCTTTTTCCTTTATTATAATATAGTCTGTGGTGCGGTGCGGTGCAAGATTATCACTACATTGTATCTGTGGTTCGACGGTTCGATATTGTTTACTATGCAAGGTGTAAAATTTCGTGTGTCTGCTGTGTAAAACCTCGAGGTACTCTGTGGTGTAAATTTTTTTTTTTATCTTCTATTAGCCAAGTTTTTATCTGCGGTGCGAGATTGTCTGCGGTGCGAGGTGTAAAATATTGCGTGTCTGTTGTGTAAAATCTCGAGGTATCTGCTGTGTAAAAAAAAAGTCAACATTTCTGTGGTACTCGCTTTATCTGTTGTGAAAGCATTGCTCCCAGCTTCGCGAAGATAACTGCCGGCCCAGTTCCATCCACCTCTGAGAGTCAAGCTCCTGCCTATATTGTCAGTGAAGCCCCAGCTCCCACTGTGCAGGTGGTCAAGGCCTCACTGGATGAAGCTTTGAATTTCTTTGAAAGTGCCTTATTCTACTAGTTTAATGGCTTTTGGTCGCGGTTGACAACTCTCCACAGTTGGATCTCGGAGGTATGGAAGTCTCTCATTTCCGATGACATTAATATCTACCCCTGTGCTAAGGGTTTCTTTATAGTATATTTTGAAAACTCTGAAAGTAGAAAATGCATTTTAGATTCTGGCCCTTGGTTTTGGGAAAACTCAGGCCTATTCATGAAGCCATGGAACCCATCATTAGATCCCTCAACAACATTCATAACCTCAGCACCAGTTTAGGTTAGATTTCCAAACCTACCTCTGCATCTCTGGAATCTCTCCTCGCTAAAAACCATTGGTAATGCAATTGGGAAATTTTACTGCAGATGCCCAGAAATTGAGGAATATGTTAGAACCACCTATGCACGCATCTATGTAGAAATGGACTTCAGTGTCGGATTCCCAGCTGAAATAATCCAAACAAGCAAATACTATGTATGGAACCAGAAACTCGACTATGAAAGTGTCCTCTTCAGATGTCGATCATGCTTTGAGATAGGCCATCTAGCTAAAAAATGCCCAAAAGTCTCCCAGAAAAATTCTTCTAGAAAGAATCACCAAAGATCTACATGGTGGGAAGGAGCAAAAAAGGAACATTACACTGTCATCAAGGAAGAATACTCTCCAGAAAACTCTAAATCGCAAGAAATCAGGCAAGAAAGAAACAACCCTCAAGACAAGCAGGGGGAAAGCCCCGCTCAACAACAAAAAAATGAACTCGACAGCTCCTCAAGCATCAACAATTATGAGGATTTGAATACCGCGCAAAATAAATCTTCATTTTGCACCAAAGAAGATCTCCCAGATCCCGAAGATAAGACACCAATGTCCCAAGAATCAGAAGAGATGAAGGAGGGACAAGATAAAGGAAGTTGGAAGACCGTAGAGAAGAAAAAGAAAGCTACAACACCAATCTCCCCAAGAAATAAAAGAAGCTAGACAATTAAGAACTAAGAAAATTATAGGTCTGATAGACCAAATTTGGTCTCAGTGGACGTTAACCATCATCATCATCATCAGATGTGCCACCAGTGGGTAGTCGTTGAAGGATCTTGACAAAGTTATCCATCATCACGTTCCTTTGTTTCTCGAGGTCCTCCTCGAGCAAGATTTCGATAGTATCTCCTACTTCCTCGTCTTTCCTTCCTTCTTCCATGGGGGGTTTTTGGGCTTTGCGAGGCTGAACTTGCAACGATTCAACCAGATCGAGCCTGAACTCCTTATACCCTGACCGCATTGGGGACATGCAAAGAAAAACATAGAAAGAGCAGACCGCTTTGATACCACTGATATGGATTTATGCAGGAATGCAATAAAATATAGAAATATACATAAACACATAGATGCATCAGAAATAATGCTTCCTTTTATTAATATCAAATAACATAAATATGCTTACAGACATAATGGAAATAAACTAGCTAGGGCACTGGTAGCTTATCTCTGAGAATATATGTGGCGGCTATAGGCCTTTGAAATGTGTTACAATGAGGCTCGAGGGCCTATTTATTATTGAGAAACAACGGAGAATCCTAAAAATAAAAAAAACTAACCCTAGCCAAAATTGTGGGTCCCGTTTGGGTAAATTGGTGCTTCATCTTCTCGTGGACGTAAATTTGGCATCCGATCCATTTAACGCGCTCAATACCTTGTTAGAAATATATATCTGAGGACTATAGCTTTTGAGTAAGTAACATGGGTTTATAGATGTTTCCCCAAAAAATGTCATTTATGGCCTCAAAACGGCTCCGGAAGTTCAGGACCTGAAAAATTGCTAAAAATAGTAAGTTGTACTGAAACTTAAAAAAATAAAAGAAATGATGGTGGGTGTTCAAATGGAATAGGTTTGTGGCCACCAATATCCACCTAGATCATTAGGGCCCCAAAACAACTCTGGGAGTGCAGGACTCGAAAACTTGTGAAAAATAGTAAGTTGTGCTGAAAGTGAAAAATTGAAAGAATTGATGGTGCGAATCCAAATGGAATAGGTGAGTGGCCACCGATATCCACCTGGATCAAGGCCTTAATTCTAAACCCAGTTGACTTTGATGTAGTATGTTGTAGCTTCAATTTGGCTACTGAAATAACAAAAGTAAGTTCTGAGTTCAATGTACGTAAGATATTTCCTTCTGGCGGCATGGTAAGAAAATTGAGAAGAGGTGGGGCGTCTGTTGGGAGGAATTCATGTGTGGTAGCGAGGAAAGCCATACTGGCAGGGTTTCAACATGAAATAAGGTCATTCTAAATTCCATGAAAATGATGATAATTGAGAAGGGGTGTATGAAACTAGGGAAGAGAGTAGCACGAGGGGGATGGATAATTAGATCCTCCAATCAAGAACTCTCCTGGACGAGTGAATTTACCTTGCCCCTTTGAATTTATTGAAGCTCAAATTCACCTGATCCAAAAATAATGAGGAAAATACCAAGTTGGTCAATTTCTTGGCTATCATCTGCCATAATCAGCATTGCATCCTAGACCGATAATCCACACTGAGAAGAAACCAAAGGCGTCTTTAGGCCTACATGGATAGCTTTGATACTCGCATAGCTCATGTGGAATCTCGCATCCACGAAGCATTTCACCACCCAGAAAATGATTCCCAAGTAGTATAGGTTAACCCTGCCTCTCCTCCTTATATGCACAGATCATTACTGTTTGTTTATATTTTTTGGGTATTTTTCTGATGGTGGGCTATGGATGTAATGGGGCCATGTTTTGTGAAGTTTCTCTCCCTTTTGTTCTATTTTTATCTGAAGGCCAACAAATCCAGTTATATAAGGCCAATTTTACACTCTCTCAGAAATCCTCACGATGTAATATTCTGATGACATAGTAAAAAAAAAGGTTGAATTACAAAAAAGAAAAGATTGCAAAAGAAATTAAAACTTTCATTGTAAAGAAACATTGCAAAGAAAGACAAAAAACACAAGTTTGGGGAACCTTTAAAAAAAAACATCATAGGAAGAAAAACAAATAGAGGAATAAAACAACTTGAAAAATGGTTAAATAATCATTTAATTTTTATGTGCATACTTATTACGTAAGAAAATTTAAAGTGTCAAAAATATGTTTAAAACAACAACAAAAAATTGATGGTTTTCAAAGTCCACATGAAAATCACCAACACTTAAAAAAATTATCCATACTTAATATTAAAGTGTAAAAAATAAGCCCAAAAAAAGGGGGTTGATGTTACATCAACACTTTTCAAATTGGCATGAAAATCACTAACATTTAAAAAAAAATTGTGCATACTTAATACGTACGAAAATTTAATGTCTAAAAAATATGGTCCAAAATAAAAGGTGAATTCTTAATCAACACTTTTCAAAATCAAATGATTTTTTGTTACCTCTAAAAAGTGAGAACTCGGTTCAATACCCATTTGATCGATAACTATGTTAAGGATGAATGTTACCCAAATCCCTAGGACTAATTATTCATAGTGAATCGAGGATGATGAAGATAAGTGTTACTCTTCTAGGGTTTGTGAACCCTAGACTAAACATGAAGAATCATTAGGGTTTGGAGCTAATTCCATAGCAAATAAATTCATAAATCTATATAGGGTTGGTGATGAATGTCTAGGGCTTATGAACTAATTAATTCTGCTGAAAAAATAAACCCTAGTTCCTTAGAATATTTGACATTGTAATATTCCTAAATTAACATGCAACTAATTGAAATATTAAAATCTAAGTTTGCTTTCTTGTTTCATGAATAAGTGGGTAGGGAGACCCATAAATCTCTTTATTAGGAATAAAACCACTTCTCATGTTAAAGTGGATCAACTTTTTAGCTTAATAAATCACCCTAAGGTGTGAACAGGGGCTAGAGCATGTGGACTGGGTCAACTTTGACCAAATCAACAATGTTGTCATGGAGGAGTGGAATTCAATGAGGGACAACGTAGTTTTAGATGGAGACACATTGCATGAAAGTAGTGTCATTAACGGATGGGGCTTAAGGTTTGGAAGCTCATTTCTTATAAAAGGAGGAGGATGGAAGCCATATTATGCATGTTATGATATATTTATGTTTTGATATATGGTCTATTTAGACATATAGCTTTCTTTAGCTGTTTAGCTAAGATTGCATGTGTTGTTTAGCATAGGGTGCTCTGGATCAGGAATCCCACCTCTTCCATTAAGAATCTCTTGGAGGAGTTTTCACTATACTTCCACATTCAGGCATTTGGCCAAGCTTCAGTCTCATGCACAATGCAATTCTGTTTAGAGTTGGGTTGTGTTGCAGGGGTGTAGTAGTGGAGGAGAGAAATCTCCATTTTCTGAGATAGTTTTCCATTGGAGGGATCATCCTTTCATCCAGAGGCTTGTGAGGAAGTTCTCAGGGCTTCATTACACATTTTGGCACCAGGCCAAGTAGCATTCATCAGCTACAACGCAGTTTCCTGCAAGGACTGCGTTATTTTGGAGAGCAACTATAACAATGGGTTTATTTCCCTATTTGGAGTGTTTGGGTTTCCTGTGTGGGGATCAGCCTTTCATTTAGGAGATCTGTTGGAGGAGGATCAGCCATCTTGTATATCATATCAGCCATCTCCCATCAGAGATTCAGTTGTAGAGATTATTCAGCCTTAGGGCCAAATCTACTATATTTTGTATAGTGTGTATTTCTAGAAAGCTTTTCTGGGTTGTCCTGGAATTTTGTTTTGGAGCATGGATCTCTAGCCTTAGAATTTTTGGATCATTATATTAGCAGAAATATATCTTTATATCTTTCAGCTACTATTCTCTCTTAGATAGCGCAGTTTTCTGCATTCCTGTATTTCATGTATTAACAACATTTTAGATCTAGGTGTATGCTTTCATGGGAGGCTTGTTTTCCCAACTTGAGTGATATTTTCCTCAAGATATTGTACCTATTTTTCTGTTATATTCATAATTGAATGGATCTGCAGTTGTCTCATGCTTTGATCTATTATATTTCTGCATATTTCCAGTTTTATGCACTCTATTCCTACTTTCCCCATTTGGGAATATTACAAACATCTTGATGAGGTTGATTTGCAAGTTGGATACAAGAAAGCTAAATATTAAGAGGGGGCTTACATGTTTCGAAAATGAAGTTAACTCCTTGATGATGTGGAAGAGGTAAAATCATTGCTGATGTGGAAAATGTTGAACAGATATAAGAAATCTTACTTTAGAGGGAGATGACACTTTCTCACAAGATTAGTACTTTCTTGTTTGTTGTTTAATTATGAGTCTCTTGTCTTTGTATATCGTGTTTGGTTGTATTTTTTCTTCCGTTGTCTCCTAGTGAGGACTGTTGGTATATGATGAAGCATGTCAAGGTTGTGGAAATCATTGAAAATGTGGAAGAAAAAAGTGTCAAGAAGACTCATGATTGGATATGCTTTGGAATCAGAGGGAGCATACAAGGTCAACCTAATTAAAGCATGTTTTTATCTATGAAAAAAATAAGTTAGTTGTGACTTCTAAGATGAATTTGGATAGATGTCTTGAAGAATGACGCCAATCCAAATCTCTTGAAGATAAGCCTACAACTTCTTTATGTTTTTATGATATTTTTCTTTACAAGGGCTAAGCCTCGTCTTCGTCTAATGTAAGAGGGATATGATTTTTTTAACGGCATGAGCATGGTGAAATACTTGTTGTGATTTTACATAATGGACTACGAGTCCATGAACATCTCCATGATGAAAAAGTTGCAAGACTTTTTTGCCTACTTGGTTGATTCTTTGATTGGCTTGTTCAACTGCCTGATGCATGGAATTGCTAACTCTATTTGGACTGGATGTATTAAAGAAATAAAGAGAATTTCTTGGTGTTGTGTTGGTGTGACTAACATGGATGTTCCTACTACATTTGGCATGATTGAGGTTGGAAATTTAGAAGCAATTTGGTTTTAAAAATTATTTTATGATCTATTTGATCTTGTGTTGGAATCGACAATGGTATACATGTATGCAAATGAGTAGGTTTCTAATGCTTTCTTCTATGATAAGCCACTTATTTTCTGCTGAATTAAACTATGGTATACTTTTCTACTGTTGAGACGGCTATTGATGTTTTCTTCTGTGAGAAGCCACTTATTCTCTGTTGGATTCAACCATGGTATACTTCTATGCTATTTTGAAGGTTATCAATATTTTCTTATTGTATTTTGGATTCAACCATGGTATAATTTTTTGTTGTTGAGCAGGTTGTTTATGTTTTCTTCTGTGAGAAGCCAATTATTGTCTATTGGATTAGACCATGGTATAAATTTCTACTATTGATTAGGTTGTTGATGTTTTCTTCTATGAGAAGCCACTTTTTTTTTTGGATTTGACCATGGTATGCTTTTATACCCTTGAGAAAGTTACCGTGTTGGAAATATTGAGAGGAGGGGTGAATTAGTATTTACTTTTACAATTGATATTTATTACCAGTTAATATCACTTAAAAAAAAACATAATATATATATATATATATATATATATATATATATATATATAACAAAAGAATAACTTTATTTATAAAAATAATGAGGAATTCGATCCTCTTTAACAGTAATCGAATTCCAATTTGTACACTAACTCTGCAGGGCTCCAACCCTAGATGAAGACTCCAATATTAAAATAAACAAGACTCCAACCTGTACTTCACCAAGCACCAACTTCATTTTCCTGAGGACTCCAATCCTCTCTTCTGGCTTAGGCTCCAACCTGGTCTTCTTGGGGACTCTAATCCTCTAGGGCTCCAACCCTTTGATTTTGTTCTTCAAAGATGCTTTAGTTCTACTTCAGGGCTCCAATATATTCTTCAATAAGTCTTAATAATACCTTCAAGATCCTATTCAACAATGGTTTATGTATAGCTCCAAAATCTTCTTCATCAATTTCCTAATATATGTCTCCACAACTCTTCATATCTGCACAATTTTTTTTCCTCTGGGCTACTGTTGGCTCAGTTGGGATTTACCCAGGTTCAACTTTGTACTTCGAACCAAAAAAACCCTAAGACACCAGTGCTTTCGGAAATGACCTGCAAGTAGGTCGTAGTCTCACCCGAGGTGGCTATGGGTGGTTGTAGAACCAGGTTTCTGCAGCCTTAAGGGATTTTGCGAGGTGGATTTTACTTCTCTTTTATGTAGTTATCACTAACTATTTACTTCAACACATTTAGTTTAACATAAAAATATCCCAAAAAATATAGACTGCGCTCTCATATCATTTACCAACAATCAATACTTCACATCCACAGATAGAAAGCAAACATAACACATAAACACATAATATTGCCCAAATTTTTTTTTTCTTTATTAAGATGAATCCTTTCAGTACATTCAGCTTCTCGCCCTGCACACACAGCTGCAGTTGGTATGCACACTAAGTTGCAGACTCTTCCAAGGTCTCTGCGCACTTAGCTGTGGAGCCTTCCTTAAGACCCAAAACACAAAAAAGATAGATACAATTACAATATTGATTCAACCATCCATGACATATGACTCTTTGACAAAGAATTACATCGCTTTATATAAAATGCTACAAAATACCATGGTCTACATACCATGTGCTCCACAAAAAAATCAATTAAAACCCAAATACCTGTTACAAAATGAGGGGCTTCGACCCACCTCGAAGCCCCTAGACACTGTGTGGTAAATATAAATTCGTGGTACCACGCAATCTGATCCTAAAATTGCAAAGTCTTTGACCAAAATTGGACCAAGTTGGGTCACGCCCAATAGGCTCCCAACACTCACATGTGACTCGTCTTGAGTCACTTATCTAATATGCCCCGAATCTTTGATGTGATGCTCATGTAGGCGGAATAATACGACTGAAGTATTTTTGATACCTGGATTTTCTCTTGGCGCACTTCTTGCAGTAGTGCCTCTATTGTTGGTCCGATAATATTCTACAACAATTTTTTCTATCTCTATCATAGCTCCTTGAGATTATCATCTAATACTTATGAAAGATGGAGGGACTCATCCTGCCATGTTTGATTCCTCATTGTCAAGATTTGCTCCTTCCTCTTAAGGTCTTCAATATGCTTTTGATGATTCTTTACTTTAGTGATTCTGGCGAGTCATTGCAAGAATGGTAAGGTCTTCACAGTTGCCCATATTTCTTCCAACTTCTTTTGCTTCATCTGTAGCTCCTCTTCAATCCTTTTCATATTTATATCCTCCTGCAGTGAGTTCCAAATATCCATAGTGTCATCTAAAAGTTTGCCATAATCTGCCACTATGTCAGAGATGCCTTGTACTGTAGCTTTTAGATCCATATCCCTCTACTAACGTACTTTTAGTGGTGTGGCTTGGTGCAGCCTCATTTTCATCTCAAGAATCTTCACTTCATACTTTAACTTCATCTCTACGAGCTTATTCTTAGAATCCATTATGGTGATGAGAAGCTTCACGATATTCTCTGCTGGCAACTCTTCTTCGAGGACCTTTACATTTGAAACTTCACTAAAATTTTTGGCGATGGATTTCTTATTGCTTTTTTTGCTAGCTTTCTCCATCCCTTTCAATAATCAGCTATTCGATCTCCTTCTTCAGTGAATCTCTTTCCTTATCCACCTGAATATTTAACAGCGAAGTTTTTTGTTCTCGCTCCTTCAGCTCAACTAATATACCTTCATGGAACTCATGCAATATTTGAGTTGGAAGTGAAACAATGTTGATATTGACATGATTTCACCCTTTTGATCACTCTCTATCTTCATGGGATTCAAATTGTAATTCTCCAGCTGGTATCTGCATACTCCTTAGTCCTAATGTTGTTTCTATCCGTCGGTTAGGTTGTACTAGTTATCCCATTTGTTGTCTGCACTAATATATTTAATTATGCAATTCTCTCCTTGACACCGGTTAGGAGCGCACTATAGTGATCCTCTATCCCATTCCATGACTTTGCTATCACTTCCTGGAATTTGTCTCCAATTTCATCGATGTCTCCTTCAGTAAGGACAAGAGGTATTGCGCCTTATATTTGTCTT
The DNA here is from genome assembly GCA_034641835.2 of Pinus albicaulis. NCBI lineage: Eukaryota > Viridiplantae > Streptophyta > Pinopsida > Pinales > Pinaceae > Pinus > Pinus albicaulis. The sequence continues at coordinate 362,645,147 of CM076575.1, forward strand.
CCTTTTGTTTCTTCCTTGTGCTCGTTGTAGTCACTGCAAGTGTCCTACTTTTTATGATGAAGGGCGAGTCATCTATTGGATCTATGTTGCTGAGAGAGTCCGGGGCACCCTAATCATGCTCTAGCTTTGTCTTTTCTGCGTATTTTTCCTTTCCACTTGTACTTGCATGTTGTGCGATGTCTTCCTTTGCTTCCCTCCCTCCTATGGTTGGAGTCATCCACTCTGCTGACAAACGATGTATGATCCTGAGAAGGTCATATTCGATGACCAAATATGGTAGAGGAGGACATGTCCCCATTGAATCCTTCCGAGCCTTGATATATATCCTATGAAAATCTACCTTAAATTCTGCTATAGTGCGATATTGATCAAACAAACTTGATGAGAGCCTAGGATGCTAGTTCACCACCACATGCAAGTCTATTTGCAATAATGAAAAGAAGATCTGGTTATCCTGTGCGTGTGTTGACTCCTTGGAAAACCAGAGTGAGGTATACCACCCGACTTCACATGCATCCAATTCGACTGGAGGAAATTGTGAGTCCTCCGGTTCCTTCCATGCTAACAACATGATGATCAAGATCAACCACGCATAATGAAATTCCTTTCCCTCCTAATGCGCTTCACAAAAATTCTCCAAACATTCCCTGCATAAATACCAGACCCAGTTGAACTAAATCCCTTTATTTCATTGTGCGGATAAGGAAACCACGATCGCGGGGACTTCATTTTCTCTACACTTCCATGTAACCTTTTCAACCAGAATGTATGCGATGAAGTGCACTACTTGGTCACCAATAGAATTAATATCATAACCTCGTGACTTCTTGATTATCTGTTAGGTCCCTATAATACTAGTGTAGTCCCTTATTGTTGTTAGTGTAGCCCCCTTATTGTTATTGTTGTACCCCTGTAACCCCCATATTGTTATTATTGTGCCCTTACATTATTATTGTTAGGATGGCTAGGATTATATTGTGACCCCATGGAATCCTATATATAGGAGGTTTTGTCATTTGTATCATCGAAGAATTTTTCATTTATATAATGTAAAGGAGGTTTCCCCCTTGAAGTGGCTGAATTCTAAGGCATTGATCTCTATTTTCTTCTATTTTTGGAGTTGGTTTACCTTCTTTAAGCATGAAACATGGAAAAATGGATGCACTCGCGAAGAAGAAGGAAGCTCCAATTTGTATGTTGTTAGGCCTCTGTAGTTTGCAAGATTGGCAAGAACAAATGCTGCAGAGCCAACATCAAAACCACTTTGGAATCCTAGGATCTAGCCCTTCTAGATTCAGAGAGGGATCTCTCTATATAAGTGTTTTCAAAGATATTATCTTTAGGGCTTATGATATGATATTAGGCTAGTTATAAAGCACAATGGGTTTTGTTTGTTTTGGTTGGGATGAATGTCATTTAAAATGAAGGAAGTATTTTTGAGGGGTAAAGGTGTGAGTAGGTTGAAAATGGTTCAGCTGATAAAATAGGTAAGAAATAGTGTCAATCCATTGGCTATGGAGTCACAAAAGGATTTAATTGCACAACAAGTTTCAAGAGTGGTCTATGGGGCTAGTCATCTATGTCAACAGATCTCTTTAAGTTGATTTATGGTATGAAACATTAAGAAATGGTGAAAGAAGCAAACATATAAGAAAACAAAGGGCAGCTTAAGATCAAGTAAGGACTATTAACTTAGCCTGCTTTCAACATACTCAAAGGAAAACAAAGAATAGCTTAAGATCAAATAAGGACTTTTAACCTAGTCTGCTTTCAACATATTCTCAAAAGAAAAACATTCAAGATTAACATAAAAAGTAGTCTAAGATCAAGTAAGGAATTCTAACCTAGCCTGCTTTTGACATACTTTCAAGAGATATTTTCAAAGCAACTGTTGGGGAAGAAATTAGAGGACAGGGCTAACCATAAAATTCTCTAATTCAACTTTAGTTAGCAAAATTTGTAAGAACATTCAAGGATAGAATCTCAAGTTTTACTCAACAAGACAAGGGATCACCGACATTCCTTGACTGATCACACTCTTTTTAACAATCCTGAAATACACAATTAGCATAAAACATAAAGATAAAGATTTATCAGTGAGATTTATGGTACTTGACAGTAAATCCTAATCTATATTTGCTATTATTTATCAGAGAAAATGGACAGTATGGAAAACATGAGAAAAATAACAATTTACAATAAGAAAAATATCACCATTGACATAGACCAGGATCCCATAAATCAGCTTGTATATTTGATGTTCAAACCAGTTACAATCTTCAAGTCCAGTGAGTCTTTACAGCTTCAAACTTCTCATCTCAACCTATCTTTATTCTATTACAAAACAGAGTTTCAGCAGCCTCAATTTCTATTTACATTCAATGAGTATTCAAAGACTAACCCCACATAATGAACTCCTCATATGATATTTATAGGTGATTTTGAGGAGGTGGAATGTAAAGAAGATTTATTTGTGCAATTAATACAGAGTAATGGTTTCTCAACCTTTGGGATTTAAAGCCTTCCTTCTGCTGATCTGTCTGCTTTAGTGGCTTGAAACACTGATTAGGCCTTGATATTGCTTTTGGGCCTTTGTTATCATCTTTGGAGCCTTTAAACCTTTTATGCTGACTGTTTTATCCTTTAAGCATTTCTCTGCTTTGTTCACTGTGTCTTTATCTTTGTAAATCATTGGTTAAGTATTTAAATCTTCAGTTTATTTAACTTTAACCTTCAAATTTAATCTCCACTATCTTTCACTGTTAAATATCCCTTTTCTTTGGTTTTTAGCCTTCATTCCTTCCGTTAACTGCTTTTCGGGCCTTCTGTCTTTAATCCACTATTTTAGCCTTTAATCTTGCTTTTAGGCCTTTATAACTATCTCCGGGCTTTATTTACTATGTTTATCCCTTCAAACTGTGGATTAAGCCTTTTAATATTCAAAATTTGCGCTTTAGCCCTTGACTTTAAGCTTAAACCTTTAATCTTTAATCTCAGTTTCTTCGCTGTGTGTGCAGGTGGCTTTGGCGCTTTGGAGGGTTTATAGTGTAATCGATGTCCATGAAACATTGATTAACCTTTGAAATTCAACCCTTTCGTCCTTTTTCTGCGTGATTTGGCCTCTATTTGGACCGCGAAGGTCGTCACCTTCTGGCCTGTCCTTTTATGGACTGTAGGGGGCTTTCAGTCTTAAAACTTGCCATTAAAGCTGCAAAAAATCGGCAAACATGTTATTTAAAAACCTGTGGGGAAGGGTTTCCATTTCTTTGGAGGCTAGTGAAGGCAGATGAGCTTATGCAGAGGAGCGGAATATGCAAGTGGAGGAGCGGAGGAGGTTTCATGGAGAAAACCTGCGAAAACCAGGTTCAAAAATACATTTGGCACTAAAATAAGGCTTAGCGGTTTTGTGAAAACCGTCAGCGGTTTTCACGCAATGATTGAGTGGTAAGTGGTTTAGTCTGGAGGGAACACGATCCAATTAAAAGGAGACGCGTGGCTTTTGCAACACCAGTGGTCTCGCGCGATGTTTGATTGTTAAACCGAGGCAGCAAAAATTGAGCGAAAATAAACGTAGACCATTGGATCTGGGGGGGAAGATCCAACAGCTACGGGAGAGCGTGACGGATGGAAAGATGCTCAGGCGATGCTTTAGTGGGGAGCCAGGTGGCAGCGAGTGATTGGGAGAGGGGAAGGGGAAGTGGGAGGTGGGTCTGGAGGAGTTGGGTGTCGGGTTTAATCGAGGTCATTGGATCATATAGATCAACGGTGAGATTTGATTATTGGGGTGAACATATGGAAGAGTTCGAGAGGATGAAAGGAGGGGAAAAAGGGGATGCGATGACCGCTGATATTTACAGATCTACAGTGGAAATCACTTGATGAAGTGGTAATGCGCAAAACATGAATGAAGGAAAAGGAGAAGGGGGGAATAAATTAGCACCGTTATATCATATATATCTACGGCCAGGATTTAGTCGGAATATGCCAAGTAGGGCAGGGGCGATACAAAGGAAACAGGTATTTTACAAAGGGTGTGAAGGTAAAACAAAGGTAATGGAAGGGGCTTAAGGGAAAGCACCAGGAAGTGGTCTCGTGGAGGAAAAGGGACCGAGGGTGGAGAAAAGGGTTGAGGGCTAAATATTTTTAGCACTAGGTTGTGAGTGCAAGGTCTTATGGCGGAGAGGGTGAAAAACTTAAGCCCTAAGGGGCTTAAAACCTCAATGTTGGTTTATAAGCAGAAAAAGGCCTAAATGAGGCTTTTTGGGGGATTTTTTAGTGTTTTGAGGTTCCGATAAGTAGAATAGGGTAATTTTAAAACAAAAAAAAGGGGTTTTCTTGGTCTAAAAGGGTTTTTTGATGAAATGAAGGGAAATTTAAAGAAAAAAAGGGGATTCTAGCAAAAGAGAGGTTATTTTGAAATGGGTGATAGTGAATGAAATGAAGGGTTTTTTGGAGGCATGAAATGGTGGAAATTTAGGCCTTGAAAATAGTTTCTTTTTGAATCAGTAGGACAACTTTGAAGGATTTATTGGAGGGAAACAACAGTGAAGATTGCTCTTTGAGTTTAGGCAGCATCAGAAGGCTTCAAGAATGAGTAATTTTCTATGAAAATAATCTCTTGAAGACTTAAGACCTGTTTTAGCCATCATTTGCTATGAAAAAAATTTACTGATGGCTAATAGTGGCTCCACTTGGGGATGGAAGCTCCTTGGAGGTGTCAAGAACTTCAGAAATTGATCTCTGGGATGCAGACCTGTGCCTTTATCCATTGACAATTTTTTCTTCCTTGATCATGCTGCTTTAGAAAAGATGATCAGTTTTTTATATCAACAAACAAATTTCTCCAAAACATTCTACCTACACAGCCTACTTTTCCTAACATTTTCTCTTCATAAGGTGCACTTGGAATTGCAAACCTTTGTCATCAACATTTTATTCTTTTATTGAAAGTAGGAAACTAGTATAAGTCTACCCTTATGTCTTCCATGAGTTTAGATTAAACAGTTGAACTCATTAATTCTCTACCTAAGCTACTATCTACCAGGATTAAACTGTCTGGCAGATTTTATTCTCTATTTTCTAAAAAAAAAATTTGAACACAGTCAAATCAGGGTTAGACTGTCTAATTTGCTATGGTGTCTATGGTTGTATGTACAAGCTGCACATATACTTTATTTGCAGAAGTTTAAAACAAAATTGTGAAGGCTTCAGATATGAAAAACAAAAAACATCCTTCATTCTTTCTTTCAGCTCTGGTTTTGATCTTTTTAGAGCTGTTCTCTTTCTATTCTTTCTTGGTTCAGATTTTGAACATGTTTGAACCATTCTTTCTTTTTCTTTGGCTCATATTTTGGTCTGGTTAGAGCCATTTCATTCTATCCTAATCTATTCTACTGATAAGCCAAGATTAAAGAATTTGGAAAATCTGATTCACTAACCTACTAGCAGTAAATTGAAATATATCTAGTCATGATTAGGCTGTATGACTAAATAGCAGTGCTTTTTTCAGTAGTGGCATTTAAGCTTGCACACTTTCAGATTTTTCATTTTTTTTTGGTATGGGGTTGTACCTTTCTTGTTTTATTTCTGCCCTCTTTTTCTTTTTCTATTGTTTTTGTGTTTTTTCTTTTTTCAAATTTAAAAGCAATGTTATATACAATGAACAACAAGCTCTGAAACTAAATTATCAGCTAATAGAAGTAATGTTTAAGCATCCTTCCATTGAAAGGACCTCCAAAAAATTCAGCTCCATCCAATTCTTGAAGAAAGAATGCATTTTTCCCAATAGTAGATTGAATAAGATAAGGGCCTTGCCATAAATGATCAAATTTTCCATGTTTGCCCTTATCTTCTCTCCTTGAATCCCATTTTAAAACTTTATCACCAATTTTAAAATCACTTGCCTTGGTTCTTTTGTCAAACAACTTCTTGATGTTTTCTTGTAGTTGATGTGCTCTGATGTATACTTCCTCCTTGGTTTGTTGTAGATGTATAGTCTGATTTATTCTTCCAGTCATATCATCATCTTCAGACTGTACTTCTTGGGTCAGCTTCATGATTGACACTCCTAAACTGGTTGGAAATATTACATCAGTTCCATAAACTAGCTGGTAAGGAGACATCCCAATTGACTTCTTAACTGTCAATCTGTCTGCCCATAATGCATGTACTAGCTTATTGTGCCATGATTTTTTGTTATCTTCCAACAACTTCTTGATAATGTTTACCAAACTTTTATTTGAGGATTCTGCCAAACCATTACCTTGAGGGTAATAGGCTATGGGATGACCCAAAATGATCTGATTTTTATGACAAAATTCTACCATCTTTTTAGATCCAAATGCAACAACATTGTCAATTATGATCTTTCTAAGACAGCTAAATCTAGACAGTATATGGTTTTAAAGGAATGAAATGATGATTGAATCTATGGCATTCCTAGATGGGATGGCCTCTATCCACTTGGTAAAATAGTCTGTTGATGTGAGGATCCATCTATGTTGGGTAGATGAGGTAGGATGGATTTCCCCAATGAATTCTAAACCCCAATGCTGAAAAGGAGCTTCAACAGTGATTGGTTGCAGAGGTAAGGGAAGCCATTTTCTTTTTCCTTCAAAAATTTGGCATTTGTGACAAACAGTAATCATTTTGTGGACATCTTGAAAGAGAGTGGGCTAGTAATGACCAGTTCTAAGGATTTTTTTAATAGTTGACTTCCAGTAGAGGTGGCCTCCACATTCTCCTTCATGAAACTCATGCTTGATCTTATCTGCATCATTCTCAGGCAAACATTTAAGCAATAATCCACTAGCATTTATCCAATATAAACATTTATTCAAAATGCAGTAATTTATAGCTTTCAACTTTAAGAATCTTGCCTTTGTTTTAGACAAACCACGAGGGAAATTTAGATTGAGAAAGACATACAAAATATCAGTATACCAAGATGAATTCAAAAAATGATCTTCAATAATTGGAGTTGTCAAATCCTCTTGTTCATCTAATACATTAAACATGTTTATATCAAGAGCTTGAAAATTGGATTCAGCCATAAGTTTTGCTATTCCTTGAACTTTTATGAGCTTAGTGGGTTTGATTTCTAAGTCATATTATAGAATTACAACAATCCACTTTCCTATTTTGCCATCTGGATCTTGGGTTAATATGTCTTCTACAACTGAATGAGGCACACATGCTATTATGTGGGAATGTAAAATGCAAACTCTGAAGTCTTTTAAGGCTTTGACTAAAGAAAAGGCTTGTTTTTCCATTATATTGGACTTTAGAGGTGCATCTCTTAATGCTTTGATGAAAAATGCAATTGGTTGCTCTTGTCCATTCATGTTTTTCTGTAATAGGACAGAAGCTACTGTGTGTTCTGATGCAAATGAAAAAATGAAGAAATCCTTTGTAAAATCAGGACTAATGAGAACTAGTGTTTTGGTAAGTGCTTGTTTTACCATCTCAAATGATTTCTTTGCTTCTAAGGTCCATTTAACTACTCATTTTTTAATCATGTTTGTCATGTTTCTAAGGAGTTCAACTAGATTGGGTATGAACCTTCTTAGAAATTAATCTTTCCAATAAAAGATTGAAGTTCCTTGATGTTTCTAGGATGGTTGATTTGAAATATACCATCAATCCTCTTTGGATCTATCCTTATTCCCTCTTTAGATATGATATGTCCAAGAAGCTTACCTTCTTGGAGACCAAACAATGTTTTCTTTGGATTTAAGGATAACCCAAATTTTCTGCATTTTTCAAAGAATTTTCTCAAGTGTATTAGGTGTTCTTCATCTGTTTTAGAATAGACAGTGATGTCATCTAATTAAATCACTATGAGGTAACCTATTTATTTTGAAAATGCAATATCCATGGCTCTCTGAAATGTGGCACCAACATTCATTAAACCAAAGGGCATTTTCAAATACATGAAAGTACCCCAAGGTGTAATAAAGGTTGTTTTAAGTTGATCATCAGGATGTACCAATATTTGATTGTAACTTGAGAAGCCATCTAGCAAAGAAATTCTTCTAGAACCAACTACCCTTTGTAAGATATGATCCATTTTGGGTAAGAGATAATTGTCTTTTAATGAGGCTTTGTTTAAGTTTCTAAAATCAATGCAAAGCCTTATTTCTCATGTTTTCTTCCTAACTGATACAAGATTAGACACCCACTCTGAGTATCTAACATGGACTATAATTCCAGCATCATACATTTTTCTAATTTCTTGCTCTACCAGAGGTAATTGAACAGGGTTAATTCTGTGCAATTTTTGTTTAAAAGGTTTATGGTTTTCTTTGAGGGGTATCTTATGCTGGATTATTTCTGTATCATATGATTTCAGATCTTCATAACTCCATGCAAAAACATCAGAAAATTCTTTAAAAAGCTCAATATATTTCAGTTTAATGTGAGCTGGTAGTGTTTTGGAAAATTTGATCATTTTGGGCTTTTCCTTATTGCTTATGTTACATTCTTCTACTTCAGTTTCAATAGGTTCTAGTTTTGGCTTTTAGCAACATCATCCAAATCAAAAAATTCCTCTAATGGGACCAGTCCTCTTGGAAAATTGTGATCTTTATATTGCAACACTTCTAAGTCTTCATTTTCTAAATCCGTGCTATTATATGTTTTATGATTGGGTTCATAGGTTAACAAATTTATTTAAGCAACCTTAGGAGATTTTTCTTCTTCAACAAGTGGGTTTTCTTCAATAGGACAGCCTTGTTCATACTATGAATCTGAGTTTGATGTTTCAAATTCATTTTTGGACTGTAAGAAGTCTTCTATTTGTTTATCTCCATCAAAAACTTCCCAGTATTTTTCATTATCCGGGAAGCTGGTCTATATTTGACTTGGGTGGTGCATTACTTGGTTTCATAAGGTGTTAGACAAGTTCTAGTAGCAAAGGCTAATCCATTAGCCATAATGTTTTGGTTTCTTGGGACAAAGGTAAGTTTGAATTCATCAAATGTTTTTAACAAGTCCATGGCATCATGTCTATAGGCTCTAAGTCTGGGATGTTTAGCACTATATTCCTCATTTACTTGCCTAATTATCAATTCTGCATCTCCGTGAACTTTTATTCTTTTGGCCCCTAATTTCTTCAATAAATGTAGGCCTAAAATGAGAGCCTCATACTCTGTTATGTTATTTGTACATTAGAAGTTTAATCTAAAGGAATGTCCCTCAGCATGATTGGTTTCAGTGTTATGAACCCATATGCCTGCTCCTACACCAGTTTTAGAGCAAGATCCATCAAAACTCATACTCCAAAGAGGACTGTTTTCATATTTGATATTTAATTCATTGTTGTCCTCTCTGTTGTTGGAAATACTGAGGAGGGGGGGGGGGGCGTGAATCAAAACATTCCTTTCAATTAGAGAATTAGTTAATCTTCAATTATTATCATTGTTTGTACAATGATAGTAGCAAACAAGAGGAACACAATTGCACACATTTTTTAAGGTGGAAACCCACTCCGGGACAAAAACCACCTAATGCTTTTCTAATAATTCTTTAATATTCAACTCCAATTGAAAATAAACCTCCGACTTCCTAGAATCTAGAAAATCATTCTTCTCCAGCTCCCACTGGATGGACGCTCCAACGCTCGAGATTCTTCAGTAGTCAATTGAACAGATTCCCCAACACCCAATGAGCTACAACTCACCCTAGCACCACCCTACCACCCTATAGAAGAATAAAAGAAGAATGGACTCCCATACCAGGGAAAATGGTCCACTTTACAATGATATAGAATGATGCAGAAGAAGAAGATATGCTAGACCATAACCCCAACTTTGACACAACCACCTAATGATGATCCTAGACCTCCCAACACTGCCTCTTCAACCCTTGACAGATAGGCACTAGTACAATTTGTACAATAATGTATTTATAATGACTAAGTACAATGACACCTTTACAATGATTGTATGCAGTGCTGCCAACTTGAAGAGTTCATATGATGAACTTCTTGTTGGTGTTATGCACCTTGGTTGTTGCTCTTGTCATGCTACCCTCTGCTGCACCTTGCTTTGTTTTTCTGCCATAGAAATTTTGGTCCTTTGCAACCCTTGACAACACATGATCTAGCTTTTTCTTGCCTTCTAGGAGCTCGATATTGAATCTAGTGTATCTCTATTATTTCAGATCCTCAATATTTGATTTTCAGTCTTGTAGTAGTCCTCTGAGTCATCTTTCCAATGCCATAGGTCTGACCCAATTTGGGTTCTTCAAGAGAGATTTATACCCAATCTCTCACAATGCCCTAATTATGGATTGTTTCATAAGAGCACACTTGTACGACGTGCCACGTGTCATTGTTTTTTCATTTGGCTCTGAAATTGATAGAGCGAAAATTAAATACTGTGCACTATCCTCCAAATTTTATGGAATTCTAATCCGATACTCAGAGAGAGAGTTATGATGAATTTACCAAGGTCACTTCTTTGAGATGCATTTCAGGAGCCTACAAAAACCCTGACTTCCACAGATCATATCTCCAAAAATATTGCGCACCTTCATCTGAAATATTTATAGTAGCTTCCTTCAGATTTCAGCTTCGCCTCATAAAAATTTCAACTTCTAAACCTTCGTAGAAAAAAAAATAGAGCGCAAATTCCAGGATGACCTATTTCAGATGACGAAATCCCTTGCATAAGGAGGAAATGAGGATCACAATTTATATAAATGCTTAAGTTGAGAGGGGCTTCAACAAGTGAATGTGGGAGGGATTTTAGGAGCTTAAAAAAAAAAAAATTATGACTTTTCAGTGACCCATGCCCCAACCCCATGGGTTTTAGCCCACTAAATGGGGGTACAAACTTCAAAGATGAATATCTCTCAAACCGTGAAGAATTACATGGTGTGCCATATATCAACGGAAACATCTCGACGAGTAGAAACCATCAAAAACATTATTAGTTGAGAATATATTATTTTGTAGTTCAAAATTCCCATGCAATATTGGGTTAGCCCCTGGTGTTGCTTGGGTTGACATCAATGACAACCGCTGATCAACAATCTCCCCCTTTGGCATTGATAACAACACAAGTACTCCCCCTGTGATCATGACACCTCTTCCTACAACATTCTCTCTCCCTTTGAAATCAATGGCAAAGGTTAAGTCCCCCTAAAACACAACCATCCTGTGGACCTATACACACTTCCACTCCCCCTGATACATAACCGTCCTGTAGACCTGTAATCTACTTCCACTCTCCCTTTATATTCTGAAAAAGGAAAATCTAATGAGAACTTGGGAGAATCCCAAGCTTCTAGCGAAGTTATTCCAATGCTGGTGAATATTTAATATGTGATTCTTTTAGTGCTACTTGGAATCTTTCTACTTGTCCAACTTCTTGCATAACATCTGGTCAGGAGGCTGTTACATATAGAAGGCTACTACTCATAGATCTGTACAGCCTTTGATCCACATCCTTAGATGAGTCGTCTATGCTCAATTTGCAACCTGTTACCATTGGAGTAAGGATGGGTTTTCAATCTTCCATTTTAAATTTCTTGAGCATTTCCTTGATGTACTTGGCTTGACATATAAATATTCCTTTCTCTTGCTGAGATATTTGAAGCCCGAGGAAGTATGTCAACTCACCAAGTAAGACATCTCGAAATCACTTTGCACCTTTGTAGCAAACTTCTTACTTAGTCGATCATCATTGCTACCAATTATTGTATCATCCTCTTTAGCTATTAGACATGATTTAGTTGCTTCATCCAAAACATATATGTCGTTTGGAGCTCGACTTGTTGTAGCCACAATTTCACCATACACGCCTTTCCCGATTTCACATTTCGTGGAGTTGAATAGTATTGTGTGTCCTTGATCACACATTTGTCCAACATTGAGCAGATTGTGATTCATGTTTTCAACCAATAGAAAATTCTTGGCTAGAGCATCTTTGCTTTTGAGAGTGATAGTGCCTGATCCTTTAACATTTGAAGATCCATCATTTCCAAAGGACATGGTTCCGTCGTTCTTCTCTTTTAGAGATACAAATTTATTTCTATCTCCTGTCATACGCATTGAGCAACCGCTATCAACATACCACACATCTTTGTTCTTTTAAGCCTTGAAAGCGAGAGCACATTTATCATTCTTCTTCTTCTTCCATGTTCGTTCGTTCTGTGGCTTAAAATATTCTTCTGGAGGATTTTCAAGTCTACACTCTTTGGCTGTGTGTCCAAAGTTTCGACATTTGTAACATTCAATATTATTTCTTAAATGTTCAAATCTATGATGTTTCGCTGAGTCCTGGGAGGTTCATATTTGACAGATCTCCTGGAATTGTATTCATTCCTAGGGTACATGCGACATTCTACAACTTTATGACCAAATTTTCCACATGAATAATCGTATCCATAAAAAATATGTTGGTACCTGGATGGAAATTTTCGTCGAGGAATTGTCTTCCAAGGCTATTCTTGCGAATCTTGTCCAATGAAGTCTACATGCATGTCAGATCTCATAGGTTCATTGTATTTTGTTGTAGAAGGTCCTGCTTCTTCTTCTTTGTAACCGATGCCAGTTTTGTCGTTGTAAGATCATTGATTGTTGATGAGTTCTTCTAATGCCCTTGAGATGTTGGCATAGTTTTGGATAGTTTTTCCTTTCTTCACTTCCTCACGCAGCGAGACTACTTCGTCTTCTAATTCTTCCCTTTCTTGGTTTCTTTATTCCAACTTCTTTTGAAGTGACTCTTCAATGCATTTGTGCTCTTCAACTTCAATTTTGAGACCTTGAACTTGTTCTTCAATATTTTTGGAACGGATCTTCTCCGCCTTGAGATCTTTTATAAGCTTGATTGCTTCCTCACAAAATTCTTCTATGGTCCATCCTTCTTCTTCATTGTTTGATACCTCTTGTTTATTGTGCTTGGCCATAAACAATACTCTCTCATTGGCTTCTTCTTCACTGTCATTGTCTTCATCGGATGATGAGCTATCTTATTTAGAGAGAAAGTTCCTTTTGGATCCTTGCTTGTTGAATTTCTTAAAGCCTTTCTTTCCTTTTGAGTTTCTATTACTTCTGTTTGGACATTTTTCTGCAAAATTCCCAACCTCATTATAGCTAAAACATATCAATGGAATTTTACCTTTGAATTGTCCCTTACCAATTTTTAGTTTTTTCATGAAGTAAGCATATTCTTCATCTGAAAGACCTTCTTCACCATCTCCCTTTTCTTCACACTTGCAGGTGCATGTCTTTTCAATTGAAGGTTGTTTATTCTTATTGGTTTTCTTAGATGCAACGAATGTAATTTCTAGATGCGAGGTACCCTCTTCTTCATCAAGTCTCATTTCATATGCTATGAGAACTCCATGTAATTCCTCTTTGCTGAGTTTTTCTAGATTTGCACTGTATTCTAAGACTGATACCTTTGTGTTGAATCTCCCTGGTAACGTTCTAAGAATCTTCCATATAATAGTCTTCTCGTCAACAGGCTCTCCCAATCCTTCTAGAGTATTGGTTATTTCATCAACGTATTGGAAGTATGCAGCAATGTTGCAATCTTCTTTCATTCTGAGTTGCTCAAATTTTTCTCTATAGATTTGAAGCTTTGCTTCTTTGACATTTGAGTCACCTGCATATATATTCTCAAACTTGTCCCATACATTTTTGGCACTTTTACAACCCAACACCTTATGATAAGAAGATTCAATAAGTCCACTGATAATAATATTCTTTGCTTTTGCATCATTTACCAAATTCTTCTTACCTTGTTCATCCGCGGTTGATGTAAATCCATTTTGAATAGTGTCCCATACTTCATAACCTTGCACCAAGAGATAGACCTCCATTCTTCCTTTCCAGAGTGCATAATTATTTTCATTGAATAGAGGTACACCATTCTTGGTATGCTCCATGACCTCCTTCCAGCTGTTAAACTGCTATTGAAGGAACCAAGCTCTGACACCAATTGTTGGAAATACTGAGAGGGGGGGTGAATCAGTATTTATTTCAATTAGAGCATTAGTTAATCTTCAATTATTATCAGTGTTTGTACAATGATAGCAGCAAACAAGAGGAACACAAATGCACACAGTTTTTAAGGTGGAAACCCACTTCGAGACAAAAACCACCTAATGCTTTTCTAATAATTCTTTAATATTCAACTCCAATTGAAAATAAAGCTCCAACTTCCTAGAATCTAGAAAAGCATTCTTCTCCAGCTCCCACTGGATGGACACTCCAACGCCCAAGATTATCCAGTATTCAACTAAATAGATGCCCCAACACCCAATGAGCTACAACTCACCCTAGCACCACCCTACCACCCTATAGAAGAATAAAAGAAGAATGGACTCTCGTACCAGTGAAAATGGTCCACTTTACAATGATATAGAATGATGTAGAAGAAGAAGATATACTAGACCATAACCCCAACTTTGACACAACCACCTAATGATGATCCTAGACCTCCCAACACTGCCTCTTCAACCCTTGGCAGATAGACACTAGTACAATTTTTACAATAATGTATTTACAATGACTTAGTACAAAGATACCTTTACAATGATTGTATGCAGTGCTGCCCACTTGAAGACTTCATATGATGAAATTCTTGCTGCTGTTATGAACCTTGGTTGCTGCTCTTGTCATACTACCCTCTGCTATACCTTGCTTTTATTTTCTGCCATAGAAATTTTGGTCCTTTGCAACCCTTGACAATACATGATCTAGCTTTTTCTTGCCTTTTAGGAGTTCGATATTGAATCTGGTGTATCTCTGTTATTTCAGATCTTCAATATCTGATTTTTGGTCTTGCGGTAGTATTTTGAGTCATATTTCCAATGCCATAGGTCTGAACCAATCTGGATTCTTCAAGAGAGAGTTATACCCAATCTCTCACAATGCCCTAATTATCGATTTTTTCAGAAGAGCTCACTTATATGGCGTGCCACATGTCATTGTTTCTTCATTTGGCTCTGAAATTAATAGAGAAAAAAACTAAATACTATGCACTATCTTCCACTTTTTACAGAATTCTAATCCGATACTCAGAGAGAGAGTTATGATGATTTTACCAAGGTCACTTCTTTGAGATGAATTTCATGAGCCTGTAAAAACCCTGACTTCCACAGATCATATCTCCAAAAATATTGCACACCTTGATCTGAAATTTTTCCACTAGCTTCCTTAGGATTTTGGATTCTCCTCATAATCATTTTAGCTTTTGAACCTTTGTAAAAAAAAATTTAGAGTGAAAATTCCATGATGACCTGTTTCAGATGGCGAAATCCCTTGCCTAAGGAGGAAATGAAGATCACAATTTATATAAATGCTTAAGTTGAGAGGGGCTTCAATAAGTGAACGTGGGAGGGATTATAGGAGCTTAAAAAATATTAATTATGAATTTTCAATGACCCATGCCCCAACCCCATGGGTTTTAGCCCACTAACTGAGGGTACAAACTTCAAAGATGAATATCTCTCAAACCGTGAAGAATTACAGGGCGTGCCATATATCAACGGAAACATCTCGACAAGTAGAAACCATCAAAAACATTATTGACAGAGAATATATTATTTTGGTAGGTCAAAATTCTCATGCAATATTGGGTTAGCCTCTGGTGCTTCTTGGGTTGACATCAATGACAACCGCTGATCAACATCTGTTTAGTTTATTATAGCAGCCATTGTGATGTTCTTGTGGGTTTGCACTATGCTGAATTTTGTTTTCTTGCTCAATATTTTCAGTGTTTTGAGGATTTTTTCTTTGATGTCCATGATTGGTATTATTTTTATGACTGTTTTGGACCTAAAGACCTATGATCTGTTTGTTGTAATTTTCTGAATAAGAAAAATGTCTTTTTGTTTTTTCCTTATTTTCCTCTTCATTTATGGCCACCCCTATGCTTGGATGTGGAGGGAACACTAAATTGGGTGATGTTTCATTGACTAACTCTTTCTCATTAGGAATCTCATCATTGTAAAGAATAAATGAGTCAAGGTTAGTGTGTATGGAATAAAGAGGAGATTTCTCCAGTCTTTCTTGGTTACTCACCATGTATTTCATGTGTGTTTCCTTATAGATTATTCTAGGTTGACTGAAGACAGGGATGGTGGCATAAGTCATATCCATCTGCATAATGCCTTGTAACTTAGCACCCCATGATCTTGAAAGAAGCATGCCATATTTGGGGGGTATATCAGCCACTAAAATGTCAATCACTAAGCTTTTGGATGGAATTTGAGTTAAGTTAACACAGAGATATTTTATAAGGCCTAGGCATCTTACTCTGCTTGAATCAAAGGAATATAAATCCTTATAAGGTCTAGTTACCTCAAGGCCTAGTTTTTCCATGATTACTTTAGGCATGAGATTGTGTGATGCCCCTGAATCTAGCATGGCATTGTGCAAAATATTATCATGGATGTTCAAACTGATGTAGAATGGATGGGTAGTTCCTTCTTGAAATTTTCCTTCAATTTTAGGACCAAACAGAAGTTCTGTTGTATCATCATTTAAGTTAACAGTATCATGAATTTCTTCTATGTTTAGAGCTTTCAAAACCTAACATCTATATAAATTTTGAGTGACCAACTCAATGAGTGGGATAGGGATTTTAATTTTGGCAATTTCATTCTCTAGGCTGAAGGGAATCTGATTTTTCAAAAAGTTTGATTCAGCCTTCTTAGTCACTGTTTCATCAGCAAAATCAGCTTGCTGATTTTTATTATTTACAACAGTTAAAATGGTTTTTTCAGGAGCATTAGTTGAAATACTAGTGCTGCTAGGGTTACCACTGTGTTTTTCATTGATTTGGGTGTTTTTTCCCTTGTTTGGATCATAACTTTCAACCACTATTGTATGATTTTCTGCTGTCTTTTAGAAGCATTTACAGGGTTGTTTTTGGCAGAATTTTTAGAGGTTTTCTTCTTGGGAGTTTCTTGATTTATTTTACTTCTTAGGTCATATTGTTTAGGTGATCTTATGATGGCATTTTCAAAGTCTGGTTCATAGTATTCAGTTTCTGGTCTTCTATCATCATAGGGTGTATATAGACCTTGTTTTCTTTCATAAATGAAATCAGAATCCTCATTGCTTACTCCCAACATGTTCATGTGTTCATCCTCTGTTTATTCATTTATTTATTCATCCTCATTGACATAATTTTCTTGAAAAGGAGGTCTGATCTGTTGATTAGCATCTCTTTGTGTTTTCTGAGGTTGATTTCTCCTAAAGTTCTGATTTTGGTTTTGGGGCTGATTTATGTTTTGAGGAGCTGATTGATTTTCTCTAGATTGAGCTCTCTCAAGCATGCTCATTCTCTCCATCATATTCTCCATCATCCTCTCTAGTTTTGAGTCAGATGTGGAAGGTGTGGTATCTTCCCTATAGGATACACTCTTCTCAGTTTTCATTCTGGCTCTCTTTTCAATCAGATTTGTTTCCACACTAAGAGCTCCCTTCTGCATGTCTTTTAAAGTTAAGGGATCCATTTCTCTTAGCTGATAGGACATTTCAGGATCAAATCCTTCAGGGAATTTTGCCAAAGCTGAGCCTTGTGGAGGTTTTAAATTTGGGGGAAGTGCATTATAAACACTATTAAATCTAGTGCAATAATCTTGCACATTTTCCCCAGCATTTCTCTTGAGGTTGTTGTTGGGCCTTAGTTTTGGTCTTATTTTGCTCAAAGAAACTTACTAATCCATCTATTTTCCATCCATTTTCCATTCATTTATTCCATTTTGACATATATTTGATATCTATTCAGGTATTTAATTTTAATTTTTCAAATTCTAAAGTTTTTATGAAAGTTTGGTTTTTAGTGCAAAATTGGCAGATTCAGAAATTCCCGTAATATCTCTATGGTTGATGTGGTTGCAGGACACTTGGGCACGGATTGAATGCATGGATGGACAGCTTGGCAACTAGGACTAAGCCACCTATGCTTAGTTCGAACAGAACAAGCTTTATTAGGCCCATTTAGTTCTAGTCAATCATGACTAGTCATTCAGAAATCCCATAGAAATAGGGCAGTTTTGAGATTCTATGGGATTGGCCATATTTCTTGAGATAAGAATAATGAATTCGACTTAGATAGGTGGATGAGAAGTAGATGGGTTTGTTTGAGTAAAAATAGATCAGTTTGTTCATGAGACTTCTTATTTAAAGCCAAAGCTTTGATGGCTTATGTATTAGGATTATTATTGACTTATATACTTTTATATTGTGACAATTTTGGATTGAGAAGTTAATTTGAAGACTTGTGCTGTTATCAATTTGCTTTTCAATGTTATGGATGTGTGACTGAAGTTAAGCTTCTGAGATCATTTATCAAGTGTGCAAGGCAAGGGTGGAAGGGCCCCCATTCCAAGCTAAGTACACTTTCTTGTTAACTAGTTTTATTTCCTTGTAATTTGATTATTGTAGAACTGGTTTTTCAAAGCTTTATTTCAGATTGCTTCATGGTTCATGCATAATGATTGATGTCATTAGTTTATAGCTTATTCATCACTTTATCAAGTTGGAAAAACAGATGTATCAAGTTGAGCATCCCTTCTATGAAAATGATGAATTAAGATTGGTTTCTTTTGTTTGTGTGCAAGCAGTTTCTTGTTGAGATTTTTGATATTAAGATGAATGAATCATAATGGAATACTTTACATGTCTCTTAAGTTAAGAGCTTCTTTCATTAATAATTTATCCATCTTAAGTTCTTGGTTTTAATCTCTAATTCATTAAGTGGTAATTGAGGTGAAAGCGGATTTCTTGAGTCAAGAACCATTTCAATATTATTCCTCTTTTTAAACTAATTGAGTTAGAGTTATAGAATGTATTACTTTCAGCTTTTGAATAGCTTATCTTTCAAGGTTGATTATATCTGATCTTCACATATAGTGAACTTGCCTCAAAGCATAAACAACTCGGATTGATAATAAATAATTGTGTTAGTTTAGGTACATAAATTAGCTCAACATTTTGGCGCCGTTGCCGGGGAGGCAAATATCGGCATAGTCAATAGAAAGAAGAAAAAAAACACAAAAACAGTAGTTACACTTTTTAGTTATGTTTCTTTATGCCTAGACATAGAGATCCTCATGGTAGATTTATTAAAAACCCCCCACAAATAGAGATAGGATCATCAAACACCCCAGTTACTGGTAATCCAATCATTGAGGAATTGGCAGAAAAACAGAGAAGTGGACAAAGATTAACTTTGATTGAGAGACAAACTTTGTTAGCTTGGGAAGAAAAGCAAAAACAATCTTCAACTTCTGGAAAACAAAAAGAAATTATCAAAGGAAAACAATATTTATTTCCATCCATAAATCCTCCTATCTTCGACCAACCTGAAACTCCACTTAAAATTGAAACAAATCAACCAATGGCAGAAGAGGGACATGGATCTGTTATTCTCACTCCTGAACAACGAGCTCAATATGAAAGACAACAAGCAGAATGGAGAAGAAAGAGAGAGGAGGATGCAAAACAAGAAAATGATAGAAAAATAGAAAATGATCGGAAAAGACAAGAAGATGAGACTACCTTTGGCTTTCCAATAATAGACACAAGTGCAATATTAGGAGAAGAAGTGAAAATGAAAAATATTCCACCTTCTGTATTGCCAAATTTTTATGGAATGTCAACAGAAGATCCTGATTCATTTATGTTTGAATTTGATATTCTATGTAGAACATATGGATACACTGATGACATTCATAAACTTCGTCTTTTTCCTGCAACATTAAAAGCAGCAGCCTTGAAATGGTTTATGGGTTTAGGAGAACATACAATAGCTTCTTGGGATGATATGAGATTAGTCTTCCTTAAAAAATATCAAGCTTATTGCAGATCTAGAGATTCAAAGGAAGATATTTTTAGAATGACACAACAAGAAGATGAAAGTTTAGAAGAATATTTGGAAAGATTTTTGTATAATCTACAGAAATCTAAACAACACTCTCTAAATCAAGAAACCATTCGAACAATCTTTCTCAAGGGTATAAGAGATGAATACCTTGACATTTTGAATGTGATGGGTAAAGGAGACATCTCAAACCTACCATTCGATGAAATTTTTGACTTATGTCAAAAATATTCTAGAGGAAGAGCAAAAACAGGAAGAAGAGAAGTAAGTTCAAAAGCAGCAAAGTCAGCTGCAGGAGGGATAACAAGAGCTGAAATAGGAAGTTTATTGGAGAATTTCAAAACAGATCTTTTGAGTACATTAGGTACACAAGTAGATGTGCTAAAGGCAAATAAGAGGAAAGAAGAACAAGAACAAGCTCTAGCAATCTTTTGTCCCAAATGTAGAAACAAACATCCATTAAGAGAATGTCCTTTGGATAGTGTTCAGAGTGTTCAGGTTTGTGGTCTTTTTACAGAAAAGCATTCCACAGAAAATTGTCTAAAATTGAAAGAATTACAAATGAATTCAATGGAAGAAGTGCCAGGAATGGAAGGTTTTTATTATGTAGCACCACGAAGACCATGGCAACCTAGGATGCCTCAACAAAATCAGCAACAATTCCCTCAACAAAATTACCTCTATCCACCTCAAAATCCTTGGACCCCCCCAATGCCATGGCAAGCTTGGCCTCCACAACAATATCCACAACAACCTGCACAAGGTTGGAGAGGATATGGTTATGGAAACCAGCCACCTCAACAATATCAACAACAATACCAGCAACAATACCAACAGCCATTCACATATCCACAATATCCTCAATCCATACCATTTCAACAACAACATTCTGCATATCCACAATCCATCCCATATCCGTAGCAGAATCCTCCACCGTTGTTGACCCAACCACAACAGTTGCAGCTACCCACAAATCAACCCAAACCAACTCAATTACCAGCCCAACCAATTGCAAATCCGAATAATAAGGTGGAAAAAGCTGCATACACTGTAGAGGAAGCAACATGTTTTCCCACATATTCAATTCTTCCTCTTAATGAAGTCCATCTAAGGTCTGGAAAAGTGCTTAAAAAAGATTCTCCTCCAATTATAAAAGAACCAACCGAACAAGGAGAATCACCTGAAACATCACAAACTAAGATACAAATTCAGAAAGGAACAAACATTACAACTCAAACACCACCTTATCCTGAAAGGTTAGTGGAACAACAAAAAGAAATAACCCTTCCTAAATTTGATATTTTAGATGAGTTAAAAAATGCTTATGTAAAAATTCCTTTGTTGAAGGCAATTAAAGAAATACCAATATATGCTAAAACAATAAAGGAATTGTGCATTAAGAAATCACAGAAAAAGAAGAAGGATCCTACTACAATCCAAGTCATTGGTAAACTAGCAAGCCTCATGTCTACAGAAACAAAAGTAGAAAAATATATTGATCCTGGTATCCCTATGGTTACTATATCAATAAATAATTTCTCAGTACCAAACACATTAATAGACTTGGGAGCAGCTATCAATGTAATGACAATGGAGACAATGAAAACTTTGCATTTGAACAACATTAGATCAACCTCTACAATCTTAGAATTAGCAGACAGATCTAAAGTTGTTCCTGAAGGAATATTGGAAGATATTATAGTCTCTTTGGATTCATGGGAGTATCCTGTTGACTTCCTTATTCTGCAACCAAAAACAAATTTGGGAGGACATCCTCTCATCTTAGGCAGACCATGGTTAGCTACCGCTGATGCCTTTATAGGATGCAGATCAGGAAGCATGATTATTTCACATGGAGATGAAAGGAAACATATTGCTCTTTATTCACCTACATAGTCAACTTCTTTAGAATCAGTACTTGAAGCTCAAGAAAAACAGCAAACTAAATCAGTTTTAAGTATAAATAAATTCTTTGATTTAAGAGAAGAAGAAGAGAATGAAGACTTAATGGATCTTTTCATTTCAGAACCAAGTATTTCAGAGCAGCTTAGAGAAGTCCAATATGAAGCTGCCAATAATCTTTTGAATCAATGCTTTCAGGAAACTTGTACTGTTCAAACTTTGCGGAATTCTTTTATAGACATCTTTCCTGTAAACACAATCTCTAATCCAACAATAAAAACAATTGAGATAAGTCCTGGAAAACATTTAAACATTGGAAATGAGTTGCAATCAGAACAAGAGCAAGAGGTAATTGCATTATTACAGAAATATTCAAAAGCTTTTGCCTGGGATTATACTGACATGCAAGGAATCCATCCTAACACATGTGTCCACCACATCTATACAGATGAACAAATTAAACCTGTAAGACAACCTCAAAGACGAATGAATCCTATGATGAAAGAAATAGTGAAAGATGACTTGCAAAAATTGTTAAATGTTGGATTCATCTATCCTATTTCAGATAGTCAATGGGTTTCTCCACTGGTTATTGTTCCAAAGAAAAATGGAAAGTGGAGGGTATGTGTGGATTATCGAGAATTAAACAAAGCTACACTCAAGGATCATTTTCCTCTACCATTTATTGATCAAGTGTTAGACTCATTGGCTGAAAAAAAATTCTTCTCTTTCTTAGATGGGTTTAGCGGGTACAACCAGATTAGAATAGCAACAGAAGACCAAGACAAGACAACATTCACTTGCCCATGGGGAACCTATGCATATAATGTTTTGCCATTTGGTTTATGTAATGCACCTGCAACTTTTCAACGAGCAGTGCTTGCAATTTTTGTTGATCTAATCCATGAATGTGTAGAGGTTTATATGGATGACTTTACAGTTTATGGAAACACATATAATGATTGCCTAAATAATCTTGAGAAAGTGCTGAAACGATGCATTGAAACAAATTTGTCATTAAGCAATGAGAAATGCTATATAATGTTGACAAAAGGAATAGTTCTGGGACACCATATTTCTGCTTCAGGAATTAAAGTGGATCCAGCAAAAATCCAAGTCCTAGTAAACTTAATACCTCCTACAACACAGAAAGAGGTAAGAAGTTTCTTAGGCTATGCAGGCTATTATAGACGATTCATTGAAAACTTCAGTAAAATAGCCCAACCTCTGTTTAAATTATTAGCAAAAGATATTGAATTTCACTGGACAAATGACTGTCAAAATGCATTTCAAAATTTAAAAGAAAAATTATCAGTTGCACCCATTCTCCGTGGACCAAATTGGTCTTTGCCATTTCATATATCAACTGATGCATCTGATACCGCAATAGGTGCCTCCCTTGGACAGAAAGAGAACTTGTTCAATTATGCAATATACTTTATAAGCAAGAATCTAACACCTGCATAATTGAACTATACAGTCACCGAGAAAGAAATGTTAGCCATTATACATGCAGTAAACAAATTCAGACATTATATAACAGGATATCAAGTTTTCATTCATACAGATCATTCAGCAATCAAATACTTGATGAATAAACCTATAACCAATGGAAGAATAACAAGATGGTTACTATTACTGCAAGAATTTAATATCACAATACAAGACCGGCCAGGCAAGGAAAATCAAGTGGCTGACTTTTTGTCCCGCATACATTCACCCAATGATCCAAATCCGGTTGCAGATAACTTTCCCGATGAACATCTGTTTGCTATCACAGTAAGAACACCATGGTTTGCAGACATGGAAAACTATTTATCTTCTGGAAAGTTACCAACCCAATTCACTAAAAAGCAAAGACACAAAATTGTTAGAGAAAGTTCTAGGTATAGTTGGATAAATGGTGATTTATTTTATACTGGTCCAGATTTGATAATTAGAAAATGTGTGCGAGAAGATGAAATATTAGATATTCTAAAGGCAAGTCACGATGAACCATGTGGTGGCCATTTTGCAGATAAACGAACAGCATATAAGGTGCTGCAACTGGGCTACTACTAGCCATCCATCTTCAAAGACTCTAAGAAATATGTCAAGCAATGTGACAGTTGCCAAAGAACAGGGAGACCAATCACAAGAGATGAGATGCCACTGAAGCCACAGGTCCTCATAGAACCATTTGAGCAATGGGCACTTGACTTTGTTGGACCCATCAATCCATCATCAAATGGAAAGAAGTACATCTTAGTATGTACAGATTATGTAACCAAGTGGGCAGAGGCTAAAGCAGTGAATAGAGCAACAGAAGATACAGTGGTCAACTTTCTTTTTAAAGAAATCTTTGTCAGATATGGAGTACCTAGACAAATTGTAACAGATCAAGGAACACAATTTACATCAAAACTGGTACGAGATCTAACAGAGAAGTACAAGATCAAACACAGAACATCGACACCATATCATCCTCAAGCAAATGGGCAGGTTGAATCAAAAAATAAAGTCCTAGAGAATATCATGACAAAAACAGTACAGCTGAACAGAAAAGATTGGTCTGAAAAATTACAAGATGCACTATGGGCCTATAGAATTACATGGAAGAATACAACTGGTTTTAGTCCATACCAGTTAGTATATGGAAAAGAGGCCTTATTGCCTATAGAGTTTCAAATACAAACATACAGACTAGCAGTTGAATTAGGACTAGACCTGACAGAAGCACAACAGCAGCGGATCATGGAACTGAATCAGTTGGATGAGCATCGTCAACAAGCCATAGAACATACTACATTGGTGCAACAACAAAGAATGAAGTGGCACGACAGATATATCAAAACAAAGACATTTTGCAAGGGAGATTGGGCATTACTTTTTGATTCCAAGTTCAAAGATTTCAAAGAAAAGTTCACAACACACTGGTTAGGACCATATGAAATTGATGAAATCTTCGACAATGGAGCAGTCAAAATCAAGACAATTGACCAGGATTCCACCTCCTTTATAGTGAATGGACATAGGCTCAAAGTTTATAATAGGCCTATCAGTAAAGAAGCATTTATGAAACAACTGACAGAAGATACAGAACTGGAAGTCATGGCACACCAGGCTCAGCCATCTTCCAGTCCTGTAGTTGAATAAAAAAATAATATAAAAAAAAATATAAAAAAAAATAAAAAAATATATAAAATATATATATAAATAAAATATATAAATAAAAATTTTTTGTTTGCTAGTGAAAACCAGGCAACTGGCACTATGCAAACACGAATTCATAGGGGAAAATCAAGGCAACTTGGACTCTATGAATTCCTTTTCTTGTTCTACTGTTCTCACATAATTTCAATACAGGTACTCTCCATCAACAACTGACTTGAGGACAAGTCATATCTTAAACAAGGGGGAGACTTGTATTAGATCTTTAGCTGGAAAGCTGAAGTATAGAAGGAACTTGTATTGTCAACAGAGGGAACTGAAAGAAGAAATCAATACAGAGGGACCTGAGAGACCTGCCAATGTCAAAATAACATGTGCATATTATGTAAGCAGTGCAGAGGGACCTGAAATAAAGAATCATTACAAAGGGACCTGATTTTTCAATTCAAGAACCAGAGCATGAAGAACAAGGAGCAGCAATAAAATTTACTTTTTGATTCATCTACAACATCTGACTTCATTCCACCTGTACAAACATCATCCAGGGAAGTATATGTATAGTCATTTTGTGCTTAAAATTCAAATTTTTCTTAGGAATTTTTAGTTTTTGTTAAGTTAAAGTTAGTACCTGAGGATATTCATAATACCCCTATACATATCCTATATTCATAATACCCCTATACATATCCTATATTCATAATACCCCTATACATATTCCATTTCATTCATACACATTTCCCATACATATTCCCTATAATCCTAAGTATTTTTCTTTAAGAGCAAAAGACCAAGCTAGGACAACTTTTTCCACCTGCATATACAAATCAAGCATTAGTATGGAGATGATTTTAAACATGACCTAAGATGGTCATTTTAAAATCATAAAGATGTGCATAGAAGGCAAAACAAATAATGCGCTATATTAAACTATATACCATAGTGTAAATAAGGAATGCGTTAAAACCATCTATATAAAAATTCAGCGCAAAGGATATAAGGTTAATACGCAAAAGATATAAGGTTAATGGTATATAAAATCAACGTGCATATGGTATAAGGATAAGCGAAGGTATATGGCGCATACAAAATGAAGGACGGGCACGATTGTTATGATCTAGTTGACAGGCTTGTATGATTGACAGGGTATGGTGAAATAATAATTGCATATACAACGCAGGAGTATCATTGCACGTATGGACACACGGCGGAAGTAATAGTTCATGCAGAAGGTGGCAATGATACGGGTATATCATTCAAATTAAAACGCGTTGGTGGCAATGATACGTGCATATCATTCAAAAAAATAGCACACGACAATGGAAATCATACGTGCACGGTGGTGACAATACAGGCATATCATTCAAACATAGCATACGCCGGTGGTGGTAATACGTGTATATCATTTAAACATAGCACAAGGCGGAGGCATCCTCATGACACAGTCGGGCGACTGGTCAAAGAGGACAGCCATACCAACTGCGCATCATAACACCAATAGGCACGGTACAACCATGAACTCGGTCAATTCATGACCGTTTAGACCTCATTCCTCAC
Source organism: Pinus albicaulis (assembly GCA_034641835.2). Classification (NCBI taxonomy): domain Eukaryota; kingdom Viridiplantae; phylum Streptophyta; class Pinopsida; order Pinales; family Pinaceae; genus Pinus; species Pinus albicaulis. Next base: position 362,671,600 of record CM076575.1, read on the forward strand.
TGCCAGAGCTCAGAAGGAATGCGTTTTGAAACAAAACATCAATCCGGAGAGAAGAGAAGGCGTTTGAAGCAGCGGAATAGTGAAAATCGCTCCGGAAAAGCAAGAAGGCGAATTTAAGAAAGGAAATTGCTCCGGGTTCAACGATCAGAGATAGCAGATTTTCAGGATTAAGTCAGGTAACAGTGAAGTTCATTTACACTCATTGATTATGGAATATTGCTTGTCATTAACTTTTAGATCCTGTGCTTTGCCACCAGCTCAATTAACCGAAGTAATAGGGATTTGGAGCGCCCGGTTACACTCCACGCGCTCGTTGACAGTCAGGTAACTACAAATCCGTGATTATCTCTAGATTGACAGCACTTAAGGATTGTTGATAGATTTTGATGCGCAGCAGTTTGATGGAAACCCATTGCATGAGTAACACGTTAAGGGTTTTAACGGAATACTGAGATTGAAGTGGCATGGCAGTGGTTGTTGACTAATTGCGCACTAAACCATGTTCTGCTGAGTGAATTGTGCGCATTAATATTTTCACAAACAGTTAACATGAAAACGAAAAACGCCATAAACACTTGCTACCACTGCGTTTTTGTTTTTGTTTTTTACTAAAACAGAGGATCGAATGCCTGATTGTCACATTAAACTGTGGTTGCCAAAGGGAGTCGGGTTGTTGAAGCCGTGTTTATATTTGGGTTGAGGCCGAGAGCTTTTTGCATATTTATGATTTTTATGCTGAGCCTGCAAGCAATAATTTTTGCAAACACCTTTGCTTAAGCCGAAAACATTGCGGAAATTTTGATAAGGCCGAGAGCACTCTTTAGTTTTTTTATTTTATATATACACAGTAAATCATGTTTGTGTGATTTGTGATGTTGCGTGTGTATTTAATTTAAAAAAACAGAGACCAGTGTATTAACAGAAGTATACAGGTGTGTTTGCATTAAACAGGGAATTCAGAGAGTGCTATTGCAAGGGAATATATCAGAGGTTAAAAAGTGCAGAGTTGAGTTGAGTCAGAAGAGGAAGGTAAGCTTCTTTGCTTACTGAATTTCATTTAAAAAAACGATAGTCATAATTTTTATTAAAATGAAGTTAGTAACAGCAGAGGCCTACATTGATTGGTTTACAGAAACAATGGCAAACAGGGTAGAGCCAAAATTTCAAATAGAAAGCTGGGGAAAAGAGACTATAGAAAAACTTTATCAGGCAGGGATGATAGGCTTCTTACAGAAATTTAATGGCCATTCTGAGGAGATAACCAAAGATTTTATAAATAATTTCAATCAAGACCAGACTCGAGTAGGAGAAATCATTGTTCCAGTAACCCAAGAATACTTGTCCAAAGCCTTAGATTTGCCAATGCTAGGGGAGAAGTATTACAAAGGGCTACACTTCAAGGAGAAAGCATGGACTTTCTTCCTTGAGAAAAACCAGAAGGGGACATTTGATAGGACAAAAGGTATACCCAGGGAATGGTTTAATGAGCCATGGGGAGAATTGGTCTTGATCATCCAAAAGTTTTTGACTTGTGACCGAGGATATAGTGTTGCCCATTTATATCATGTTAAACTTCTACAGCACATTAAAGGGGAAGATAGGATTAATTTACCTTATTTCCTATATAAAAGCCTCTTAAGAATGATTGAAACAGCAAGACATGAAAACAGGCTTAAGGCAGGACAGATGTATCATCAAGGATTGATTAAAATCCTAGTTGAGTATCAAGTGAGATTGCAGGGCATAGTGTGGAGAGAATTCATGGTTAAAAATCATTTTACTGAGCAGATTAAAGAGGTACAAGATAAAACAGAGCAGGAAAGTAAGGGAGTGATGAATTCACCCTTATATCCTAGAACAAGAGCCAAACAGCAAAATAACATGGCCATGGATAATGAAATATCTGTGATGTCTATTCCCAAAAGATTTACAAATAAAAGTCCCATTAATTTAGACAGGGAAGAAGAAACATATTTTTCAAGACCACAAGAAGAAAATAACATTCCACAAGAAGAATTTGAGAGGGATTCTTCATATGATGATGAAGCATCAGCATCATTAATGAAAACAACTCAAGATTTTGAAAAAGAAATCAATGATGGAAAAATTAGGGACTTAACTGACCAATTAGAAATTAGCAAAATTGTGGGAAAACAATTAAAAGAAGAGAACAAAGCAAACAGGAAAGATAATGCTAAATTGGTCAAAACAAATGAAAAATTGAAAGAAGAGTTGGGGAGATTGAAAAGGAAAAATGATCTAATTTCTAAACAAGCATTTAAGTGGTTGAAGGAAAAGAATATGTGGCAGGCCAAGTATGAAAAACAGAAGGTCAAAGCAGCTTTGTTCAAGGAAAGACATGACACGGGTTTGGATTGTTTGGCAAGGGCAGCACAACAGGAAGCATCTACAGGTACAACATCTACTTCAGAAAGAAGAAGGTCAAAGAGGAATAGGCAAGCATGGGGACATGCTTGATGATAAGCAAGGGAGAGATGTTGGGCCTTAGTTTTGGTCTTATTTTGCTCAAATAAACTTACTAATCCATCTATTTTCCATCCATTTTCCATTCATTTATTCCATTTTGACATATATTTGATATCTATTCAGGTATTTAATTTTAATTTTTCAAATTCTAAAGTTTTTATGAAAGTTTGGTTTTTAGTGCAAAATTGGCAGATTCAGAAATTCCCGTAATAGCTCTATGGTTGATGTGGTTGCAAGACACTTGGGCACGAATTGAATGCATGGATGGACATCTTGGCAACTAGGACTAAGCCACCTATGCTTAGTTCGAACAGAACAAGCTTTATTAGGCCCATTTAGTTCTAGTCAATCATGACTAGTCATTCAGAAATCCCATAGAAATAGGGCATTTTTGAGATTCTATGGGATTGGCCATATTTCTTGGGATAAGAATAATGAATTCGACTTAGATAGGTGGATGAGAAGTAGATGGGTTTGTTTGAGTAAAAATAGATCAGTTTGTTCATGAGACTTCTTATTTAAAGCCAAAGCTTTGATGGCTTATGTATTAGGATTATTATTGACTTATATACTTTTATATTGTGACAATTTTGGATTGAGAAGTTAATTTGAAGACTTGTGATGTTATCATTTTGCTGTTCAATGTTATGGATGTGTGACTGAAGTTAAGCTTCTGAGATCATTTATCAAGTGTGCAAGGCAAGGGTGGAAGGGCCCCCATTCCAAGCTAAGTACACTTTCTTGTTAACTAGTTTTATTTCCTTGTAATTTGATGATTGTAGAACTGGTTTTTCAAAACTTTATTTCAGATTGCTTCATGGTTCATGCATAATGATTGATGTTATTAGCTTATTCATCACTTTATCAAGTTGGAAAAATATATGTATCAAGTTGAGCATCCCTTCTATGAAAATGATGAATTAAAATTGGTTTCTTTTGTTTGTGTGCAAGTAGTTTCTTGTCGAGATTTTTGATATTAAGATGAATGAATTATAATGGAATACTTTACATGTCTCTTAAGTTAAGAGCTTCTTTCATTAATAATTTATCCATCTTAAGTTCTTGGTTTTAATCTCTGATTCATTAAGTGGTAATTGAGGTGAAAGCGGATTTCTTGAGTCAAGAACCATTTCAATATTATTCCTCTTTTTAAACTAATTGAGTTAGAGTTATAGAATGTATTACTTTCAGCTTTTGAATAGCTTATCTTTCAAGGTTGATTATATCTGATCTTCACATATAGTGAACTTGCCTCAAAGCATAAACAACCCGGATTGATAATAAATAATTGTGTTAGTTTAGGTACATAAATTAGCTCAACAGTTGTTATAATCTGAAAGTATTTGAAGAGGGTTATTCCTAAATTTCCATTTGTTTATGAATGTTTGATGGAAAGCTTGGAGATCATTAATACTATGAGGGGTTAAGCCTTTGAACCACTTTGTTGCTTCTCCCCCTAAACTTTGAGAAAATAATCTAAGTTTAATGGTCTCATCATCTATCTTATTTCTATCAAAATAGTCATTCATCTTATCTACATGTATTTGAGCAGTAATAGTACCACTGGCATCATACAATGGAATCTTGGACTGATATTCCTGTGGCAAATTGGCTAAAGGTAAAGGTAGGACTAGAGGAGCATACCATGCTGCCATGATAGGAGGTTGTGGAAAAAATGGGGGGTTTACAAATGGAGCGTTTACAAAAGGAGGAGGAGGATGGAATGGAGTAGTTTGAATAGTGGGTGTATGGATAGCAGTAGTACTTAGACCAGAAAAAGACTGTTGAGCAGATCTAGGATGAGAAAAACCAAAGTTATGAATGAAATGAGGGTCAGGTGGAATGGTTTCTCTACAATCAGTTTGTTCACCACTATGTTGGGGTGAGTGTGGAAGCTCAAGGTCTATCTAATCTATATCAGTAAGTGACTTAGTTCTAGATGGGTTTCTTAAGTCAACTTGAGTATTTTTCAGAGCTAAGAGGTTTTCAGGGAAAGAATTAGCTCTATGAATTGGTCTTACAATAGTTGGATTCTTGAATTTAGGAGATTTACTAAGGATACTTTCTGGATTATCAACTACCTCAGGAGGATTTGGGTCAGGATAGGCTCTAGTATAAATTCTTCTAGAAGCCACTATGTAGTGTTTTTAGACCCAATGATGAGAAAATTTCAGCCAAGTATGACAGTCTTTTAAAGGCTAACTAATATGTTCCAAAGAAAAATCAATCCTCAAAGTCTTCTTAACTGAGTTTCTATGATGTTATGGTAAATTTTTTCCTAGTGGAGTCTTAGGAAAGACCAGTGGGGTCAGCAGGCCTACTGAATACCAATGGAGTCGCCAGGTGAAGGATTTTTACTTGTTTTTTAAGGCTTGGTTGTTTTTCACCATCAACAATCAATAATAACCAGCCTTGGTGACACTTGGTTCATTTAGAAATAGGGGTTAGTTGAGTTGTGAAGTTATCTATTACTCAATAATTTCCCCAGTATGGTCGCCACTCTGTTAAGCCTCTGTAGTTTGCAAGATTGACAAGAACAAACGCTGCAGAGCCAACATCAAAACCACTTTGGAATCCTAGGATCTAGCCCTCTTGGATTCAGAGAGGGATCTCTTTATATAAGTGTTTTCAAAGATATTATCTTTAGGGCTTATGATATGATATTAGGCTAGTTATAAAGCACAATGGGTTTTGTTTGTTTTGGTTGGGATGAATATCATTTAAAATGAAGGAAGTATTTTAGAGGGGTAAAGGTGTGAGTAGGTTGAAAATGGTTCAGCTGATAAAATAGGTAAGAAACAGTGTCAATCCATTGGGCTATGGAGTCAAACAAGGATTTAATTGCACAACAAGTTTCAAGAGTGGTCTATGGGGCAAGTCATCTATGTCAAAAGATCTCTTTAAGTTGATTTATGGTATGAAACATTAAGAAATGGGGAAAGAAGAAAACATATAAGAAAACAACGGGCAGCTTAAGATCAAGTAAGGACTTTTAACCTAGCTTGCTTTCAGCATACTCAAAGGAAAACAAAGAATAGCTTAAGATCAAATAAGGACTTTTAACCTAGTCTGCTTTCAACATATTCTCAAAAGAAAAACATTCAAGATTAACATAAAAAGTAGTCTAATATCAAGTAAGGACTTCTAACCTATCCTTCTTTGACATACTTTCAAGAGATCTTTTCAAAGCATCTGTTGGAGAAGAAATTAGAGGACAGGGCTAACCATAAAATTCTCTAATTCAACTTTAGATAGAAAATTTTGTAAGAACATTCAAGGATAGAATCTCAAGTTTTACTCAACAAGACAAGGGCTCACCAACATTCCTTGACTGATCACAATCTATTTAACTATCCTGAAATACAAAATTAGTAGAAAACATAAAGATAAAGATCTATCAGTGAGATTTAGGGTACATGACAGTAAATCCTAATCTATATTTGCTGTTCTTTATCAGATAAAATGGATAGCATGGAAAACATGAGAAAAATAACAATTTACAATAAGAAAAACATCACCATTGTCATAGACCAGGATCCCATAAATCAGCTTATATATTTGATGTTCAAACCAGTTACAATCTTCATGTACAGTGGGTCTTTACAACTTCAAACTTCTCATCTCAGCCCATCTTTCTTCTATTACAAAATAGAGCTTCAGTAGCCTCAATTGCTATTTAAATTCAATGAGTATTCAAAGACCAACCCCACATAATGAACTCCTCATATGATATTTATAGGTGATTTTGAGGAGGTGGAGTGTAAAGAATATTTATTTGTGTAATTAATACAGAGTAATGGTTTCTCGACCTTTGGGAGGCCTAAGGGAGAAGATTTCAGATGTTTATCTCTGTTTTAATCAATTTTACATTAAATTTCATGAACTAAAGTCACTTTTGTTGACTTTGGGGGCTCTTGGTAGGCTGACAGTTAATTCTGAGTTGTTTTTGACAAATATCTCTGATTGTGCAATCAATTTGTATTCTTTTGAGGAAATAGGCCTGTAGGTGGCATTTTTGGTCTTTAGAGAAGTAAAGGCTCCTGATATTTGGCATTTAAAGCCTTCATTATGTTGATCTGTCTGCTTTAGTGGCTTGAAACACTGATTAGGCCTTGATACTACTTTTGGGCCTTTGTTATCATCTTTGGAGCCTTTAAACCTTTTATGCTGACTGTTTTATCCTTATAAGCATTTCTCTGCTTTGTTCACTGTGTCTTCATCTTTGTAAATCATCGGTTAAGTCTTTAAATCTTCGGTGTATTTAACTTTAACCTTTAGCTTTAATCTCCACTGCCTTTCACTGTTATATATCCCTTTTCTTTGGTTTTTAGCCTTCATTGCTTCTGTTAACTACTTTTCGGGCCTTCTGTCTTTAATCCACTGTTTTAGCCTTTAATCTTGCTTTTAGGCCTTTATAAATATCTCCGGGCTTTATTTACTATGTTTATCCCTTCAAACCATGGATGAAGCCTTTTAATCTTCAAACTTTGCACTTTAGCCCTTGACTTTAAGCTCAAACCTTTAATCTTTAATCTATGTTTCTTCGCTGTGTGTACATGTGGCTTTGGTGCTTTGGAGGGTTTGTAGCGTAATCAATGTCCATGAAACATCGATTAAACTTTGAAATTCAACCCTTTCATCCCTTTTCTGTGTGATTTGGCCTCTATTTCGGCCTCAAAGGTCGTCATCTTCTGGTCCGTCCTTTTATGGAATGTAGGGGGCTTTCAGCGTTAAAACCTGCCATTAAACCTGCAAAAAACCGATAAACATGTTATTTAAAAAATTGCGGGGAAGGGTTTTGACTGCTTTGGAGGTTGGCGGAGGTGGATGAGCTTATTTAGAGGAGTGGAATATGCAGGTGGAGGAGCGGAGGAGGTTTCATGGAGAAAACCTGCGAAAACTAGGTTCAAAAATGCATTTTGCATGAAAATAAGGCTTAGCGGTTTTGCAAAAACCGTCGGTGGTTTCGCGTGATGATTGAGTGGTAAGTGGTTTATCCCGGAGGGAACACGATCCAATTAAAAGGAGATGTGTGGCTTTTGCAAAACCAGTGGTCTCACGCGATGTTTGATTGTTAAACCGGGGCAGAAAAAATTGTGCGAAAATAAACGTAGACCGTTGGATCTGGGGGGGAAGATCCAACAGCTACGGGAGAGCGCAATGGATGGAAAGATGCTCGGGCGATGGTTTAGTGGGGAGCCAGGTGGTAGCGAGTGATTGGGAGATGGGACGGGGTAGTGGTAGGTGGGTCCGGAGGAGTTGGGTGTCGGGTTTAATCGGGGTCGTTGGATCATATAGATCAACAATGAGATTTTATTATTGGGGTGAACAGATGGAAGAGTTAAGGAGGATGAAAGGAGGGGAAAAAGGGGATGCGATGACTGCTGATCTTTACAGATCTATGGTGGAAATCGCTTGATGAAGTGGTAATGCGAAAAACAAGAATGAAGGAAAAGGAGAAGGGGGAATAAATTAGCGTCGTTAGATCATATAGATCTACGGTCAAGATTTAGTCGGAATATGCCAAGTAGGGCGGGGGTGATACAAAGGAAACAAGTATTTTACAAAGGGTGCGAAGGTAAAAAAAAGGTAATGGAAGGGGCTTAAGGGAAAGCGTCGGGAAGTGGTCTCGTGGAGGAAAAGGGACCAGGGGCAGAGAAAAGGGTTGAGGGCTAAATATTTTTAGCACCAAGTCGCGAGTGCAAGGTCTTTTGGCGGAGAGGGCGAAAAACTTAAGCCCTTGGGCGCTTAAAACCTCAATGTTGGTTTATATGCGGAAGAAGGCCTAAATGAGGCTTTTTGGGGGATTTTTTAGTGTTTTGAGGTTCCGATAAGTAGAATAGGGTAATTTTAAACCAAAAAAAGGGGTTTTCTCGGTCTAAAAGGGTTTTTTGATGAAATGAAGGGTAATTTAAAGGAAAAAAGCGGATTCTAGCAGAGGAGAGAGGTTATTTTGAAATGGGTGATAGTGAATGAAATGAAGGGTTTTTTGGAGGCATGAAATGGTGGAAATTTAGGCCTTGAAGATAGTTTCTTTTTGAATCAGTAGGACAACTTTGAAGGATTTATTGGAGGGAAAAAACAGTGAAGATTTCTCTTTGAGTTTAGGCAGCATCAGAAGGCTTCAAGAATGAGTAATTTTCTATGAAAATAATCTCTTGAAGACTTAAGACCTGTTTTAGCCATCATTTTCTATGACAAAAAATTACTGATGGCTAAGATATGCCATAGTACCAATCTTTTGCAACACCTTGAAAGGACCATAGTGTTTTGGCAATAATTTATTATCCTTCTTAGCTTGCTTGAGGGGCATTTGTTTGTATGGTTGTACCCATAAAAATACCCAGTCTCCTACATCAAAACTTCTCTCGTTGTGATGTTTATATGCATGTTGTTTCATTCGATTTTGTGCCAAATTGAGGTTATCCTTTAAGAGTTGGAGAACTTGTTGTTGATGCTCAATGTGATCTTCCACTGCTTGCACCTTAGAATTTTCTCTTAAAGATGATGTGATGGATGGTGGATGATATCCATAAAGTGCCATAAATGGGGTCATTTTTGCTGCAATATGGAAGGAAGTGTTATACCACCATTCTGCCAGAGGTAACCACTTGACCCATTGTGTTTTTTTATCAGATACAAAACAATGAATATATCCTTCCAAACATTTGTTCACTATCTCAGTTTGACCATCAAACTGAGGATGATAAGATGAGCTATGAGCTAGTTGAGTACCCACACAAGAAAATAATTCCGTCTAAAAATTTCTAGTAAAAATGGGATCTCTGTCACTTACCATAATCTTTAGGTTTCCATGTAGCTTTTGAATTGTTTCCATAAATGCAGTACTAATTGTACTTGATTTAACAGGATGAGATAATGCACAAAAGTGTGCATATTTGGTAAGTCTATCAACTACCACCATGATGACACTCTTTCCTTTGGACTTAGGTAAACCTATGATAAAATCCATTGAAATCTCTTCCCAACGTTGACTTGGAATGGATAAAGGTTGTAGAAGACCTGAGGTCTTAATTGTCTCAACTTTATTTTGCTGGAAAACCAAACATTCTGCCACAAAATTTTGAATATCAGATTTAAGGCCATCCCAAAAAGAATCTTTCTTCACCCTGTGGTAAGTTTTTAAAAATTCTGAGTGTCCTCCTAAAGGAGAAGTGTGCAATTCCAAAAGAATATTTTGTTTTATTTGGGAATTCTTGCAAACATATAAGCGATCTTTGTACCATAAGGAATCATTTTTCCAACTAAATGTATCAGATGTGTTAGGATCTTGCTTCAACTTTTTAATGAGTGTTCACACTTCTTCGTCCTTCTTCCATTCATCTCTTGCTTTGGTTATCCAATCTGGTTGGTTAATAGAAATTGCACAAAGCAATGCTTCCACCTCTTCATCCTTTCTTGAGAGTACATCTGCAACAACATTTAGCTTCCCTTTTTTGCAGATGATTTCAAAGTCATAACCAAACATCTTTGTGACCCATTTTTTCTGCTCTTCCGAAGATAGTCTTTGTTCCAAAATGTTTTTAAGACTATCATGATTATTTTTTACCTTGAAGTGCCTTCCTATTAGGTAAGGTCACCATTTATTTAGTACATGTAGTATTTCCAACATTTCCTTCTCATAAATAGCTTTATGTAAATATTTTCCTTTGATTGGACAACTTTCAAAAGCAATGGGTCTTCCTTCTTGCATTAACACAACACCAATTCCATTTCCTAAGGCATCATATTCCACAATAAAGGTTTTTGTGAAGCCTGGCGTAGCTAAGACTAGTGCTAGGCACATTTCCTCTTTAAGATGTTCAAAGGCCTTAGTTGCTTCAAGAGTCCATGAAAATGCATCTTTATTCAATAATTTTGTTAGAGGTGCTTCTATTCTCCCATAATTCTTAACAAAATTGCGATGATACCATGTTAACTCGAGAAATCCTCACAATTTATTTATGGTTGTGGGGACTTTCCATTCCTTAATGGATTTAATTTTGTTAGGGTATACCTTAACACCCTCGTGAGATACAATATGACCCAGATATTCCACCTCTTGTACTCCAAAGAAAAATTTGGATGTTTTTGCATATAATTTTTTCTCCTCCAATAGTTTGAGGACCCTGTCAACATGTTGAACATGATCCTTCCCAGACCTGTTTTAGATTAGTATGTCATCAAAAAATACTAGCACAAATTTTCTAAGGAAGGGTTTGAAGATGGAATTCATCAACCCTTGAAATGTAGAAGGTGCATTGGTAAGGCCAAAAGGCATGACCACAAATTCATAATGACCCTCATGAGTTCGAAATGTTGATTTCGGAATATCTTCAGTCTTCATTCTAATTTGATGATATCTTGAACGAAGATCCAACTTGGTAAAATAAATAGTGCCATGTAATTCATCCAGTAATTCATCAATCACAGGAATGGGAAATTTATCTTTAATAGTGAGCTTATTGAGCTCCCTATAATCTGGATACATGCACCATGATCCATCCTTCTTGTGCACCAATACTACTGGAGCAGAGAAAGAACTTTGACTAGGTTGAATTATACCAGCTTTTAACATTTCTGCAATCATACGTTCAATTTCGCTCTTTTGGACATAAGGATATCTGTAAGGCCTGATGTTTGGAGGAAAAATTCCTGGAATCAAATGAATAGCATGATCATGATCATGAATAGGTGGGAGTCCTTTGGGAGTATTAAAAATCTTGGAATGATTGTCCAAGACTTTTTGGAGATCTGGAGAAATAGATGATTTTGATGTTGGAACTGCTAGTGAGAATAATTGTGAAATTACACCTCGTTTTTCTTTCTTCAGAAGCTTTGTCATGACATTAGAGCTTATTATCTTTCCTGGCTTCCCTGTGATACCCCGTAATTCGATTTCCTTTCCTTCCAAAAAAAAATTCAAGAAAAGTTCTTGAAAATTAAAAGCTACCGTCCCCAAATATTGTAACCATTGTACTCCTAGTACAACATCAACACCTCTCACTAGAATGGAAAGAATTGTACTATTCAATACATATTCCCCCATGGTTAGATTGATATTATGGCATTTTCCAAAGAAATTTATATTTCCTCCATTTGCAACCATGACTTGATATTCTGGTGCTGGGAATATGAAACAATTCAATTCCTTGGCTACCTTACAATGAATAAAATTATGGGTGCTACCTCAATCAATCAACACTATTACCTTTTTCTTCTTGATATGTCCTTCTATCTTGAGAGTTTGAGGAGTGGTAATTCCTGTCAATGCATTACACGATATGGTCCGTCTCATTTCTTCTTCTTCTAGGATTGGTTCCTGGTGTATATCCTCTTCTTTGGAATTTTATTGTTCATTTTCTTCCTCCTCTTCACAATCTATGTAAAATAATTTCTTCTCATCACACTTATGACCTTTAGTGTATTTTATATCACAACTGTAGCAAAGCCCTTTTGTTATTTTTTCTTCCAATTTTTGTGGTGTCAACCTTGCAGGTTGTGGAAGTCTAGGAGTAGCAATACTTCCATCTTTATAGATGTGAGTGGTAGGCTTCCTTGTCGCCATAATTTTACATTCATTTTTTCTTGCCAACCTGAATTCCTTCTCCAATGAATCAGGTTCCCAAACTCAAACTTCGTGTTGGATGTTTTCCTTTAAAGTCCCTATGAAGACATCAATCATGTGTTCCTCTGGAATATCAGTTACCCTTATATTCAATTTTTGGAAGTCCTCAATTTGCTCCACCACTGAACCCTTTTGTTTGAGATTTATCAATTGGCTATAGAAGGTGTTGCTCTTTGTTTCCTCATAATGTGCTATCATTTCCTTCGTAAAAATTGACCAAGTGACAAATTTATTTTGTTCTAAATGTAAAGTTGTAATGTGTACCTTTTGTGTGTTTTGCACATTATTGAGATCAAAATATTGCTCCATTTGTAGTATCCATGTTATGGGATCCTTGCCATCAAACTTCCACATATCCATCTTTGGAATATGGTGGTTATTCCATCTAACATTAGAGTTTACGAAATCACGATTAACATTTATTTTGTTCTCATCATGAGTTTCCTCTACTATATTTTCGGCATTAGGAAACATTTATTGTATCAACTTGGTCAAACCTTCCATGTGTGCATTTAGATAATTCTTCATGTTTTCCATGTTGTCTTTCATGTCATCCATCTTAAATTCCATGCCATCTATCTTAGTTTCCATGCCTTTCTTCAAAGCTTCCATTTCATTTTTTGTTGCTCTTTGTGAGAGCAAAATTTGGTGCACTTGCTCTTATAATTTTGATATGTCATGTTGCAATTATTCGTCTTCATGAGTCATAGTAGAGCCTTCTAGAGGCTTAATGGGTGTTGAATTCTCTTTAGGAGGAATTTTATAACCGAATACTAATATCTATTCTACAATATGCCCTTGGAATCAATTCAAATTTATTTTTCACACAAGACTTATGCAATTTGAAAAAAAAATACACACCTTTTTATTGATTTTGAGGAGCTAAATATTGAAACTAAATTATCTCTATGATTTCGGATCTTCAATATCTGAAATTCAGCCTTGTAGTATCGCTATGAAGCTTCTTTCAATTGCCACAGGTCTCACCTGATTTGGATTCTTCAAGACAAAGTTGTGCCCAATATCTCACAATGACCTAATTATGGACTTGTTCAATAGAGAAAACTTCTATGGCGTTCCACGTGTCCCTGTTTCCTCCATTGCCTCTAAAATTGATACAAACGAAACTACAGTCCATGTAATTGTGGCCACTTTTTACGGAATTCCAATCCAGTGCTTAGATTGAGAGTTATGACGATTTTCCCAGGGTCACCTCTTTGAGATGAAATTCAGAAGCTTGAAACAACACTAACTGACGCAAAGAGATCTTGGGGTAAGCCCAAAATCCCTTTGCATGTATAAATCTCTAACCTGGGCCTGTGGGTTATGGCCCACTAAGCCTTATTGGAAGCGTTCTAGGTTTTTAATCCTTTCAACTTCACAACGTGGATCTATATTCAAATCAATCATTCCCTTAATCAGACTACATAACCATTGCAGTTATTACAATATAGGCGCTAAGGTTTAAACTCCACACCACACATAATACAAACACATTATATGCATTCCACATACTCTGATTCGATATAATCGGAAGTCGAAGATCGTTGATCCTCCGACCTATTCCAATCGGCGATACCACTTGACGCAGTTTCGATTCAATCAAAAATCGGCGTTGTATCCAGTCGAAAGTCGGATTTGTCATATGTTGCGATATTTGACCATCTCCGCCTGATGCAATTACATCTATTTCGTTGATCACAAAGATCCAACGGATCCTGTGCATCAACGTCTTATCCACCTTTCACATTGCAAATCGATCGCTCCAGGACCTTCAATATACAATTCTTGGCATAAACTCAATTCGCATCTGCCAATGCAATACCAATCTGCGATCGCTATCACAGTGTTATGATATTTCTCAGGTTCGATCTAACTTCAAACAAGAGCTTATAACATTTCATGCCCGTGATCTATTGCAAAATGAACATCTTTTGGTCCGATCCGGCATCTCGCTGCTCAAGAACCTTCGACTGTGTTTATTTAACAGAGCCAATCTGCATTTCACGATTATAATCGACCTTTATATATATAACAGTTAAACGTTATTTAGATCGCCATCGATCCACGGGTGATCGATGGTTGATCAACCAGCTCTCAACACAGGATTTAATTCATTTATACAATACACATATACAGGCGTACACAATTCACAGTAAAACACGCTTTTATGTATTATACAGAACAATTACAGGCTAAGGCATTTCAGCCTTAGTAACAAGCTCACTCTCGACTACATCTCACTCAATTTTTCTCACAAACGTCTATTTATCACACTGCCTCTTACGCTCTCTATCTTTGTCTTATTATATACATATAATAATGTTAGATCGGAAGGATCGATAAGATCCGATCCTTATTTTCCTCCAACGAAAGCTCCATAATGCGTGCATAGTAGATAACATATCCTCTTTAAATCTATTTTAAGCAGATTTTCCTCCCTTCGCTTAGCTTCATTTTCCACATCCTCCTCGCTCCGCTTCGGATTCCTTTTTAATTAAAGAAGGGGGTTAGATGCTCCTGCATCAGACTCCCGAGGTAAAAAAAAATTATGACCTCTTGGTCATATACTTCTCCTGGTCCTTAGCAATTCCACCCACTGTATTTCTTCAGTGGAATTGCCTTCATGATCTTCTGTGAGCTGCAAGCAACCTCTGCAGTAACAGTCTCCTCCGTTACACGATACCTCACCAAGCCCTCCGTACTCGGTCTTTTGGCATCCTTCTGGTTCTCTCCTCTGGAACCAATTGAGCACACCTTGCTCTAGGTTGCTGCAAATCTTCTCACCTTCTGCTGCCGCCATCTGCACGACAGTAAGATCATAAACTCTACAAATTTAACACAACTGTACCTCTTTACCCTTCTGCTTAAATTCTTCTTTCTTCTCGCAGGAAATCCTTTCCCTGCTCTGATACCACTTGACGCAAAGAGATCTTGGGGTAAGCCCAAAATCCCTTTGCATGTATAAATCTCGAACCTGGGCCTGTGGGTTATGGCCCACTAAGCCTTATCGGAAGCGTTCTAGTTTTTTAATCCTTTCAACTTCACAACGTGGATCTATATTCAAATCAGTCATTCCCTTAATCGGACTACATAACCATTGCAGTTATTACAATATAGGCGCTAAGGTTTAAACTCCACACCACACATAATACAAACACATGATATGCATTCCACATACTCCGATTCGATATAATCAGAAGTCGAAGATCGTTGATCCTCCGACCTATTCCAATCGGTGATACCACTTGACGTAGTTCCGATTCAATCAGAAATCGACGTTGTATCCAGTCGGAAGTCGGATTTGTCATATGTTGCGATATTTGACCATCTCCGCCTGATGCAATTACATCTATTTCGTTGATCACAAAGATCCAACGGATCCTGTGCATCAACGTCTTATCCACCTTTCACATTGCAAATCGATCGCTCCAGGACCTTCAATATACAATTCTTGGCATAAACTCAATTCGCATCTGCCGATGCAATACAAATCTGCGATCGCTATCACGGTGTTATGATATTTCTCAGGTTCGATCTAACTTCAAACAAGAGCTTATAACATTTCATGCCCGCGATCTATTGAAAAATGAACATCTTTTGGTCCGATCCGGCATCTTGCTGATCAAGAACCTTCGACTGTGTTTATTTAACAGAGCCAATCTGCATTTCACGATTATAATCGACCTCTATATATATAACAGTTAAACGTTATTTAGATCGCCATCGATCCACGGGTGATCGATGGTCGATCAAACAGCTCTCAACACAAGATTTAATTCATTTATACAATACACATATATAAGCGTACACAATTCACAGTAAAACACGCTTTTATGTATTATACAGAACAATTACAGGCTAAGGCATTTCAGCCTTAGTAACAAGATCACTCTCGGCTACATCTCACTCAATTTTTCTCACAAACATCTATTTATCACACTGCCTCTTACGCTCTCTATCTCTGTCTTATTATATACATATAAGAATGTTAGATCGGAAGGATTGATAAGATCCAATCCTTATTTTCCTCCAACGAAAGCTCCATAATGCGTGCATAGTAGATAACATATCCTCTTTAAATCTGTTTTAAGCATATTTTCCTCCCTTCGATCAGCTTCGCTGTCCACGTCCTCCTCGCTCCGCTTCGGATTCCTTTTTAATTAAATAAGGGGGTTAGATGCTCCTTTATCACTAACTTCCACAGATTATATCTCCGAAAATATTGCAAATAAAGCTCTGAAATTTTTCCACAACGTTCCTTAGGATTTCGGCTTAGCTCTGTAAATATTTCATCTTCTAAACCCTCGTAGAAAAAAAATTATTGCGAAAATTTCATAATGACCTGTTTAGGTTAAATTCATGAGTCTGTAAAAAGCCCTAACTTCCACAGATCATATCTCCAAAAATATTGCGAACCAAGACCTAAAATGTTTCCATGACGATCCTCAGGATTTCTAAAAATTTCAGCTTCTGAACCTTCGTAAAAAAACAGTTATAGTGAAAATTCCACGATGACCTATTTAGAGCAGCAAAACCCTAGAATCCAAAGCTCTGATACTAAATGTTATGAAACCAGCTCCAAAAATAGAAGAGAAGAGAGATCAACGCCTTAGAAATCAGCCAATTCGAGGGGGAAACCTCCAATACATTACATAAATGAACAATTTTTAGATGATACAAATGAAAAAATCTCCTTCTATATATAGGGGTCCATGGGATCACAATATAATCCTAACCAGCCTAACAATAATAATGTAAGGGAACAATAATAAAAATATGGGGGTTACAGGGGCACAACAATAAAAATAAGGGGGATACATTAATAAAAATAAGGGACTAAACTAGTAATATGGGGACCTAACACATTTGGTATCAGAGCTTTGGATTCTAGGGTTTCACTACTGTAAACATGTCATCGTGGAATTTTCGCTATAACTTTGTTTCTAAGAAGGTTCAAAAGCTGAAATTTTTACCACGTGAAGCCGAAATCCTGAGGAACTTCTTGTAAAAATTTCATATCTTTTTTCACAATATGTTCAGAGATATGATATGTGGAAGTTAGGGTTTTTCAGGCTCCTCAATTTCATTTAAAAGAGGCGACCTTGGGAAAATCATCATAACTCTCTCTCTTTGAGCATCAGATTGGAATTCTATAAAACGTCGCTGAAAGTAATCATACTATAGTTTTCTGTTTATCAATTTCATATCTGAGCGGGGAAACAGTGACACGTGGCACACCTTACAAGTTCTCTCTACTGAACTAGCCATAATTAGGTCATTGTGGGAGATTGGGCATAACTTTGTCTTGAAGCATCCAAATCAAGTCAGACCCGTGGAATTCGAAAGAAGATTTAGAGGGCTACTACAGGACCGGATTTCAGATATTGAAGATTCACAATCATAGAGATAATTCATTTTCAATATTGAGCTCCTAAAAAGTAAGAAAAAGGTGTGTATTTGTTTTTAAAAATTGCATAACGTTTGTTTGAAAAAGAATTTTCAGTGATTCCAAGGGCATATTGAAGCATTTTTATCAGTATTGGGTTCTATAATGCCTCCCAAAAATAATTCCACACCCATCAAGACCTCAAAAATATCTACTATGACACATGAAGATCTTACAAAGAGCAATCAAAGATGACATAGATGGTTTCAAAGCAAAAATGGAGGCTAAGTTGTACATTTTGAAGGATCAAATGAAAGCTAATATGGATGATAAAATAGTGGAAGATCACATCAAGCATCAAAAAAAAGTTCTCCAACTCTCAAAGAATAACCTAATCTGGTGCAGAATCGAATGAAACAACAGGAATTGTTGATCAACAATTGTCATTGATGTCAACCCGAGCAGCACCAGGGGCTACCCCAATATTGCATGAGAATTTTGACTTACAAAATTACTATATTCTGGGTCAAGAATTATTTTTATGGTTTCTACTTGTCGACATGTTTCCGTTGATAAATGGTACGCCACGTAATTCTTCATGGTTTGAGAGATATCCATGTTTGAATTTTATAACCCCAATTAGTGGGCTAAAACCCCATGGGGTTGTGGCATGGGTCATTGAAAAGTCAATAATTAATAATTTTTAAGCTCTTAAAATACCTCCCACATTCACTTGTTGAAGTCCCTCTCAACCTAAGAATTTATATAAATTGTGATCCTCATATCCTCCTTATGTAGGGATTTCGCTACGTGAATAGGTCATTGTGGAATTTTCACTCTAACTTTTTTTCTACGAAGGTTAAGAAGCTGAAATTTTTATTAGGTAAAGCCGCAATCCTAAGGAAGCTCCTATAAAAATTTTAGATCAAGGTACGAAACATTTTCGGATATATGATCTGTGGAAGTCAGTGTTTTTGCAGGCTCCTGAACTTCATCTCAAAGAAGTGATCTTGAGAAAATCGTCATAACTCTCCCTTTGAGTATCAGATTGGAATTTTTTAAAAATTGGCAGATAGTGCATGAAATTTAGTTTTATTTGTATCAATTTCAAAGCCTAATGAAGAAACAACGATACGTGGCACACCGTAAAAGTTCGCTCTACTAAACCAGTCCATAATTAGGTCATTGTGAGAGATTGGGCATAAATCTCTCTTGAAGAATCCAAATTGGATCAGACCTGTGGCATTGGAAAGAAGAATAATAGAACCGAAAATCATATATTTGGGATCTAAAATAATAGAGATACACTAGATTCAATATCGATCTCCTAGAAGGCAAGAAAAAGCTAGATCATGTGTTTTCAAGGGCAACAAAGGACCAAAATTTCTAGGGCAGCAAAGCAAAGAAAGGTGCAACAGAGGGTAGCATGACAAGAGCAGCAATCAAGTTGCATAACAACAGCAAGAAGTTCATCACATGAATACTTCAAGTGGGTAGCACTACATACAGTCACTGTAAAGGTATCATTATACTAAGTCATTGTAAATGCATCATTGTAAAAATTATACAAGTGTCTATTTGCCAAGAGTTGAAGAGGCAGTGTCGGGAGGTCTAGGATCACCATTAGGTGGTTGTGTCATAGTTGGGGTTATGGTCTAGTGTGTATTCTTCTTCTACATCATTCTATATCATTGTAAAGTGGACCATTTTCCATGGTATGGGCGTCCATTCTTCTTTTATTCTTCTATAGGGTGGTAGGGTAGTGCTAGGTTGGTGCATGAAGTCACCAATAGGTTCAATCCTGTGAAAAATTTAGGGTGGTAGGGTGGTGCTAGGTTGGTGCATGAAGTCACCAATAAGTTCAAGCCTGTGAAAAATTCAGGATGGTAGGGTGGTTTCCCAACGAACTCTTCAGCGGAGTCCTTTCCTTGGTAGGGAAGCCTGGTAATCCTTCTTATCAACATCTCATAAATTAGGATCCCCTCTCCCAACCAGAGGTATCCTTCATGCACTAATACAAGAAACTGTCGCACACAAGCTATACTAGATGTGCTTCGACCAGAGTGCGGCACATTTAACATGTTCAGGTAGCCTGAGCTCTAGAATCCCTCAACCCACTGGTGTGGTTCCAGCCTTGTAACTTCTCTTTTCGGATAGTATACCTGATGTAGGTACCTGCTTGGCTTGAAATATGGGTACTTACTTCAGTCATTGAAGTCCTAATTCTCCATATTCAATTGCGATATTTTCCCAAGTGGTTCTCCTTCAAATGGAAATTTCTCTGGTAGCAGCGATGTGAAGGTGAAAAATTTCGATTTTTGGGGTCTTTAACTGGCTTGCACCTAGTTTTCTTGGCGGAAAATATGGTGGCAACACAGAGGGAATTTTTTCACCCTCTGTCTCAATCTGATGCATCTTAGCTTCCTCCTCATTGTCATGGATTTTTTTTGGTTCCTTCTATTGCATTAGTTTCTTCGCCTTCTCCATAGTCTTCTTATCCTGTTTGTTCTTCATTCGTTGTTATTTTTCTACCTTCTTCCTCGGGGATGTCATTACTCTAGAGGCTTCAGCTGGTCTCTCCACTTATCTTCTCTTCGATTCTTCTTCTATGGCTACTTTATTTCGCAGCTACCTCACGCGCCTTGTGGACACAGGTGCAGTGGGTGCTATGGATTTACTAGTGTGGGCTTCCATGATGCCTTCTAGCACTTTCTTCACAAAATCTATGGAAATATCTTCAAAAATTCTCTCAAACATACATCAACACTCTTGTTGCACACTTGGTCACAAATTCTCAAACTCAATTTTCTAGATAGAAAAGTGTAAAATGCGGATCACGAAATAGAATTCATAGTGAATTTTAATTTAAAACCTCATTATAGATTATATCTTGTTCATTTAATGCAGATATGGTGTTATATCTGACCAGTTGTGCTTCATAAATTCATTTCTCTCACACCTCTTAATGGAAAATTTCCTTTAATGACAAATTTTTCCTTGCAACGATCATATTTATGGTGAACTTCAATGCGTCCCTTTCTATGACGCAGTAATCCTTTGTTCGACGCGTCCATTTTTGTGTCACAGCAATCCTTTCTTCGATGTGGGGATTTTCGAATTTGACATACTCCTGAATATTATGTCGTAATATTCCTTTGGTGCATTTATTTCGGACTTCACCATGCTCCTGAATATCGTGTAGTATTATTCCTTCGACAAAGTCTTGTTCTGCATAGTAGTTTATAGTCTAGTGCCCACTTTCAACTATAGATAGCACTAAGACTTTTCTCCTTTCTTTTTTCAGTTCCAAGCTTCAAGGACATAGACGTCCCTATATATCTTCAATCTGCTACCATTAATGCATCTTGGGATCAACTAGCCATCTAACTTCCTACTTCGAATTTGGTAAAAAACTGAATTAGTTATGGTTTCCCAAAGTTTTGGCACTAACTGCACCCCAAATTATGCTAACCGAGCACCAAATTGCCCAATTTCCGGGTGAAATTGTTGTGGCATTAATTTGCCTATTAACGCTTAAATTCTTGATTTAAAACTATTTGTTTTTGGCACATAAATATTTTTTTATATAAAAAAACGCGTCGGACGGTTTGATAACCATCAGAGGTTATATTTGGTGAGGTTGCATTGCATGCGACATTGGCGATTTAGGTGGCGTGGTTCTAGTGTGTCACATGGTGCCATCGGCAAAAGGTTAACGTTAACGGTTATGGAACATCTAAGAATTTTGTGATCCAAAATGTAGATAAATATCTTTCGGATTAATCACGTCATTACGATTTGGTGATTGCGGGGGGGGGGGGGTCGCGCAGGGGTGCGGGGATAACCTTGTGCCCATGGTCTCGCCCCCAGGCATGGTGACCAAGGATGGGGCTAGACCCCAGCCTGCACCCCCGAACTTTATATTTATGTCATGACCATATAGGTTAAGAAAAAAACTCATGGTGCAATGGAATCAGACTCTGATCTATTTCTTGGAGGTTGCGAGTACGAACCCCGCTGCTGCTGCTCGGACTTTGACCCAAAATTTTGGTGGCCCTTGAGCTGCCACGTGGCAACTTGTGATTGGCCAAACCCAATCAAAACATGCCAATTCAAACAAATGAAAACGTGCCACTGGGAACAACATAATTTGCCGAAGGAAATCCTTTGACTAGTCAACCTGACACATAGGCATTTCTAGTTAGGAGTACGGACTGTTGACTGGACTGTCCCTGCAATTTTTTTCCAAAAATTTTCCTGTTTGAAAAAGTGGACATAACACGTTTTTGGGAGGATATGGTGTCAATTTTTCATGAAACAAGTTGTGTCGGATTCAAAATGACGAGATCTACCTGATATGCAGGTTCCACATCATTCCAACAACTTTCATTTTTTAGGATAAGTTTGAGCACTTGATCAATTTATTAAGATGAATCATTTTAGTACATTCAGCTTCTCGACCTAAAGACACAACTATAAGTGATTTGTGTGCTAAGTTGTTGACTCTTCCAAGGTCTTTGTGCACTCAGCTGCAGATCCTTTACTTAAGGCCCAAAACACAGAAAAGATATATACAATTACAATCTTGATTCAACCATCCATGACATATGACCCTTCAACAAATAATTGCATCGCTTTATACAACCTTCATAGCTACAAAATACCATGGTCCAGATACCATGTGCTCGACAAAAATATCAACTAAAACCCCAATACCCATTACAAAATGAGGGGCTTTGGCCCACCCCGAAGCCCCTAGACATCAAGCAGTAAATATAACTTTGTCATACCACACACTCCAATCATCAAAATGCGGAGTATTTGACCAAAATTGGACCAAGTTGGGCCACGCCCAATAGCTACTTCATTAGGGCTTCAATAATGTTGTTAGGAAATGATTCCCAATCCTCTAAATTATTTCAAATGATGTCCAATCCAAGTGTCTTCAATAAGGGCTTCAACAGTGACTATCTTCATAAATTATCTCCAAATATAACCTTCAGGTCCAAAAATACTTCAAGAGATGTTATTCAAACCAGGATTCAAAATGCGTTAAAAAATGTTCTCAACACTTCTTCATATTTCCAATCAAGGTCTACAACAAAAGGACTTCCAATGAGTATCACTATAGAGTCATTGTTCCAAAGAGTATCATTATAGAATCATTGTCTAATTTGATTCAAGTCAATTTTGTTCTCAAGAGAAGTCTAGAATCACTATACAATTCACTGCTCAAATGTCACAAAAACTTCAACACTCATATGTTTATAACCAAAAAAAATCTCCATAGGTTGAAGTTTTATGTTATGCACAAGAGATATAGGATTCAAGCCTAACGTCCTCTGTTTGATCCAAAATTTACTCTTAGATAATACTGGTTCGACCTTCAATCACTGTGAGAAATCTGAGAATGTTAGTGAACAATCATTCACTGGTTTGAATTATAGTGAAAACAAAGGTATACTATAGGTTCAAATTAGGTTCAAATATTTATATATAGGTCTTCTCTTTGTCTGAATTCTTGTCTCTCATAGGTCCGCAAAGGAGTGCCTTCACATGTCCAAAAATGGTGTCATCATAGGGCCGAGAATATTGTCACAGGTATCCATAGAGGTTCGAAAATGTAGGATGTTCTAGCCTTAGATCCTAGCACAAGGCCCAAGGTAACTGAAGACTCCACAAAGACACCTCCAAATAAGAATTATCACAAAATACTAACCATAAAAAAACAACCAGAAGTCTTTACAAGAGACATATCAACCATAGATACAAGAAGGTCTGAATTCTTCAAGAAATCCACCAATTTGTTGTCCTAACAATGATCACAGGTCCTATTTTGTGCTTCTTGTTCTCTGATCCAAATTCCCTGTATTTATTGACCTAATTGGTGATCAAATGGGGTAGTTTGACCTTGTATTTATAGTTTTTTAATCATGTTGAAGGGACATGATGGTTGGTTAAGGAGGGAAAACTTGTATATTGACATGTGCAACCTCTATTAAATTTTTATTTTATTTTTTATGAAAGAGCCAACTTTACAAGCCATTTTTGCACTTATATTTTCTTCATTATCACAAGAATTGATTAATGCTACAATTATCACAAACATAACGACTATGTCCGAGACTATCCAGAAAAGAGAAGATCTCCAAGGTCCAATTACAACAACAAATGCAACTTCAATAAAAATAGGTTCAATGATAGAAGAAGAAGCGAAGCTCTTGCTGATCAAGAAGAAGGTCATCGTCCCAAAAAAAGGTCAAGAAACTGAAGGTATGAAAACAATGCACCTGCTACTCTACCTGCATATATATACTTAACTCAGATAAAGGTGCACTTAAACAAAAACATATCTATAACTTGTAGTAATCAACAATAAATTAATGCATTCATGTATAAACATAGTAATTGCAACAGAGTTTGCCAAAAATTCTTATTTATTAATAATTCTTCAATCCATTACAATCCTTTCCATCTGCACACACAACAACAGAGTCCTTGCACACAACTCAGGACTAGGTCTCCACGCACACAACCAGTAGGAGCCTTTATACCAAGACTGAACACAAACTAGCCCAAAAATTCAATAAAAACATCAACATAACATAAATATCAACAACGATAAGATGATATCCTTACTCGACTCAACACTTACATATTTATATGACTTTGGACGTGCACATACCATGGCCTCAAACCATGGTTTGAGACTCATGGTTTCCCTTTTTACCCATTACAAATATAAAGGAGTTTTGACCGGCCCTTGAGCCCCTTGACTTCTGTGCGCAACGCGTTTCAACAAAATTTAACTAAAATTATACAAAAAATTTGACCTTAGGGGACCCCATCCCAATAGGCCCCCAACACAATCTAGTGACTTATCCCAAGTCACTTTGGTCCGAGCGCCTGCATGTGCCTTATCGACCAATTTCTCTGTGGTTGGCCCCTCAGCTACTAGGTTGATACTTCTCTCGGTTTGTTGCAGGCCTATGAGGCCACCATTGATTTTATAGGATAGTTGTAAGGCATCCTCAGCCCAATGTTGCATTCAGTTATCGAGAAACTTCTCTTGTCGGTGTGGTGTATCGATCTCTTCCTTAATGGCTTGGCTTTCTTGCAAGCAGGCCAATAATTGGGCTAGCACCAGGGTCAACGTAAATAGTTTGTGATCATCATATGCATAACATGTAGCTTTCTGCTAGGGAAAACAACCAAATCAATCCCGACCTTGAATCCTTTGGGAATGACCACGCACAGCTCGAAACTAGCAATATGAAGTGTTGCACTTGAAACTTGAAATGTGAAGCTTTCTGAACTGGATGGGTGCCAAGTGGCAAAATCACTCGCTTTTTCCATGCTTTCTTGACCAACGCTAGCTTGTATTGTTCTTGCTTGCATTCAGAGCTGTTGGAGCCCTTACTGCACGTCATCCAGGACCAACTTATACTCTGCCTCTGCCTTGTTCCATACATCCTCAGTGACGGCCTAGAATGTGTCGCCAATTTAGTCAAAATCCTCCTCTGTTAGCATTAATGGATTTTTCCCGGTCTTCTTAGAGGCTTTTTGTTTGGCGTGCGACCCCAGGGTCATCTGAGGTCCTCTTTTGGTTCCTTGTCACATGTCTGCCAGTGCATCAGCACTGTCACCATTATTTTCTTCTATTTCATCATTGTTGCAGAGGTCAAACGTCTCTGTCATTGTGGTTGTTTATTCATCCTTCTACACATTTATCTAGGTGGATATCGGTGGCCACCCACCTATTCCATTTGGACCCGCACCATCAATTCTCGCAGCTTTTCACTTTCAGCATAAATTACTATTTTTAGCAGGTTGGCAGTTCCTAAACTTTCGGAGCCGTTTGGAGGCCGTAATGAGCCACGTGGATATTGGTGGCCACCCATCTATTCAATTTGGAGCTGCACTATCAGTTCTTTCATTTTTTCAGTTTCGGCACAACTTACTATTTTTAGCAGTTTCTTTGGTCCTAAACTTCTGGAGCTGTTTTGAGGCCCTAAAAGGCGTTTTTTGGGAAACCCGTGAGCAACATGGGTCCATGGACCCATGAGAAGACCCATGTTTCTCACAACAAAATTTGTACTCGTCGGATATATCTTTCCAACGAGGTATAGTGTGTGTCAAATGGAGATTGTATGCCAAACTTACATCCCCGGGAAGTTGAAACACCAATTTACCCAAACGGGGCTCATAGTTTTGGCGCTTCATCTCCTACGGTTAGGTTTTTGGATGTTTATGGTTTTGCATTGTTTCTCAGTAATAAATAGGCCTTCGAGCCTCATTGTAACACAGTTCAGAGGCCTGTAGTAGCCACATTTCTTCTTAGAGATAAGCTACCAGGGCCTTAGCTAGTTTATTTCCATTATGTGTGTAAGCAAATTTCAGTTCTTTGATATTAATGAAATGAAGTGTTATTTATGTTGCATCTTTGTATTTATGGTTATATGTGTATTTTTTTTCATTCCTGCATATATCAGGATTAGTGGTATCATAGTGGTTTTATTTTTTTCGATCCTTCTTTGCATGTCCCTAATGAGGTCGGGGTATAAGGAGTTAGGGCTCGATCTAGTTGAACCTTTGCAAGATTAGCCTCGCAAACCCCGATGGCCACCCATGGAGGATGAAAAGAAGATGAGGGAGAAGGAGATCCTATCAAAATATTGCTTGAGGAGGCCCTCGAAAAACAAATGAACGCGATGATGGATAACTTTGCCCAAATCCTTCAATGATTGCCCACCTACGGTGCATCTACATTCAACAGCCACTCTGGAGATGCCACGCCCTTCAAGGTACAGGTAAACTTTGACATTCCTGTATTTGAAGGCCAGATAGATGCATACGTCATAGATAGATGGTTGAATTTTCTAGAAGGGTATTTCTCGGTCCACAATTTCTTCACTGAGAAAAGATTATTTTTGCACTCCTCAAAGTTGCCCCCCATGTCAAATATTGGTGGGAAACCTATTGTGATCAAAATGACGAGGGGGAACACTCTCTGTTCTCGGCCACACCCACTTGGAATTCATTCTGAGACGGCATCAAGGAACAATATTACCTCGTAGAGAGCTATGAGGACAAGTACATCCAATGGACCACGCTGCGGCAACAAAGGGATCAAAATGTGCACGAACTAACGAATTTGTTCCATATGCTGCGCACAAACTTGGGTATTAAATATTTAGAGAGAAATTTGGTGCTCAAGTAACATAGTTGTCTTACACAGACACATTCAAGAGGAAATGGAGTTCCTCGACATTACATCACTTGGCACGGCATATCGCTATGCCGCCAAGATCAAGTAGAAATTTAAGCAGAAGAAGCAAGAGTTTGGATCCGCGAATCCAAAGCTAGGGAAAGGCACCCCTGAAATGGAGAGCAAGGGGCAAGGCCAAAGAAGGGCGAATCAAAACAACACCACAAATCCAAAGAATGACACGGGGAAGTGTTGTAAATTTCATAATAGCCCCACTCACAGCACAAACGTGTGTCGGGCCAAACAGTCATTGGTGGCCGAACTAAAGGCACTCGAATCAGATGCAAGCTTTGATCCTGAGTCAGAACCATACATAAGCAATGAAAAAAGGAAGCATATCATTGATGCAGATCCCAGTGCTATTTTTTCCACCAACAAGATCCAGAGGAGGGGGGGCACCTCTTCCATTTGCAGATGTGGGTGAAGGGTTCTCCACTGCAATTCCTTGTCGATAGCGGAAGCCAAAAAAACCTCATTTCAGCAGAGGTCATGAAGCGGCTCGACCTACGGACCATAGCACACTCATAGTAATATACAATCGAGTGGCTTCACCTAGGGAGAGATCTCCGCGTCCGCCAACAGTGCCACCTTCTGTACAGTATCAAGCCATTCACGGATGAGGTATTATGTGATGTTGCTCCTCTTGATGTAGCTGATGTATTATTGGACCAACCATACTTTTGGAGGTGACATGATGTGTATGATTCTAGGCCTCGTGCTATTATTATTACTTTGGGAAATAACTTGTGCAGGATACCAGAGGTAGTACCGCCTCTTGTCGTCTCTTTTACTACTGCAAAACAATGAAGTAAGATTGTTTCCCAAACCAGGAAATTTATTTTCCTTACGACTCACTTACAAAGAAAGAATAATATGGTGGCCACAACCTCAAAACAGGGCTCCCATGAACGACTTCAAAAGATGGACAAAGTCATGGAGGAATACGAGGACATTTTCTCTTCACTTACAGATGTTCCTCCACACTGTCAGGACAAGCACTCCATTGATCTGACCCCCAACGCACCGCCACCTGATGTTTCCATACCTCATACGACTTCACAGAATGAATCCACACATGTATTGTCTGAGGCTAATAAAGAAACCAAATTTACTAAACGCATCCAACATGTCCACCCGCAGATCCATGACATCTTCGACAAATCAAATACCCAGTTCAACAGAATTTTCCACATCTCATGGAGGATCTCAACGTAATGGGAACCATTTCTTCCTAAGGAGGGAGGAATGATCCAGGTGGATATTGGTGGCCACCCACCTATTCCATTTGGACCCATACCATCAATTCTTGCAGCTTTTCACTTTCAGCATAACTTACTATATTTAACAGGTTATCGGTTCTTGAAATTTCAGAGCCGTTTGGAGGCCCTAATTAGCCACGTGGATATTGGTGGCCACCCATTTATTCCATTTCGACCTGCACCATTAATTCTTTCAGTTTTTCAGTTTCAACACAACTTACTATTTTTAACATTTTTTCGGGTCCTGAACTTCCAGAACTATTTTGAGGACCTAAATGACGTTTTTTGAGGAAACCGAGAGCAACATGGGTCCATGAACTGATGTTTCTCACACCAAAAGTTGTACTCCTTGGATATATCTTTCTAACGAGGTATGATGCCCGTCAAACGGAGATTGTATGCCAAAGTTACATCCCGGAGAAGTTGAAACACTAATTTACCCAAACAGGGCCCATAGTTTTGGCACTTCATCTCCTACCATTGGGTTTTTAGATGTTTAGGGTTTTGCATTGTTTTTAAACAATAAAAAGGCCTTCGAGCCTCATTTTAACACAGTTCAGAGGCCTGTAGCCACCACATTTATTCTCAGAGATAAGCTACCAGTGCCCTAGCTAGTTTATTTCCATTCTGTTTGTAAGCAAATTTCAGTTCTTTGATATTAATGAAAAGAAGTGTTATTTCTGCTGCATATTTGTATTTATGGTTATATGCGTATTCTATTGCGTTCCTACATAAATCTGGATCAGTGGTATTAGAATGGTTTTGTTTTCTTGATCCTTCTTTGCATGTCCCCAACGAGGTCAGGGTATAAGGAGTTAAGGCTCGATCTGGTTGAACCTTCGCAAGATCATCCTCGCAAACCCCGACGACCACCCATGGGGGAAGAAAAGAAAGATGAGAGAGCAGGAGATCCTATCAAAATATTGCTCGAGGAGGCCCTCAAAAAACAAAGGAACGCGATGATGGATAACTTTTCCCAGATCCTTCAACAACTGCCTTGTAGGTTTTAACCATGTACATAAATTATCTCCAAACGAATCTTAAAAACAGAAAATAAACAATAGAAAGAGCATAAAATAGATAAACACAGAGATTTTCCCCTGGATCCCAAATCGAGAATCTGTTGTGGTAAAACACAACTCCCCCCCATTTTTGACTTGTTCACTTCAAATAATGGGGACCCTTTCTATAAAAATTTTGGCTAATCGCCTTTTAGGATTTTTTTTAAGTTAATTATCTTACGATTTTATTAATTTTTCATTTTTTTTAGATTCTTGTTTTGATTGCTTTGTTAAAACCAATTTTTTATAAGCTTCCCATTGACGCTTGTTTTGCCTCACTTGGTCAACTGATTTGTAAATGGCACTCCTTTGAAGTCTAATAATTTATGTCACCTGGGTTAAAAAATGCGTAAAATGTACAATATTCCATTTTTGTAATTAAATTAGTTCAATGATGCATTTAGTTTAAATATTAACCCTTAGTTAGTTATTACTAATATTTTTCATATTTTTACTTATTCAGCCAAATCACGAAGCATCGAGATTTCAATAATTTAATCCAATTTTCAAATAAATTACTAATCTTGAAAAATCCAAAATATCAAAATGGTTGTAGTTTAGATAATTTCACAACTTAACATCATTAAAATAAAACCAAAACCAAAACTGATATTTAACATTAAATTTTAAATTAATTAAATTGATTACTATATTAAATATAATTAAATTAATTAAATTAAAATTTAATATAAAAAAATAAAATAAAATAATTTTTTTTTTACATCGTATTGGAAATTTTATTTGTTATTACATCACATCGCGAATTTCCAAAGGATACATTCCTTAGAATTCTCGATGGCTCCCGATATGCCGATTGCGATAAGTCAAAGGGTAGCGATAAATCAAAGGGTAAAAACATTTGTTTGAAACTCATTCCTATGAATGTGAAATAGTAATGAAGTGGTAAGTTTAATACACGTGAGTTTCGCATCAGAGGTTTTAAATAACAAAATCCGATGACCCTCACCCTCCTGATTGCCGATAGCGAAGTCAATTAAAATATCATAAGTCACTTTATTCAAGTTTTAAACTCACTCATACGTGAGCGAATAGGAATAGTGGAGTGTTAGTAGATTAGTGGAGTGTTAGTTAAGCATAGTTTTAATTTAATATTAGTAGAATGGTAAATTAATAAGTTTAGTTTAATATAGTGTTAAGTTATATGTTAGTATAGTGTATTGTTAGTTTAATTTTAATTTATACTTGATTTAATAATTAATATTTAAAATAATTAATTTTAAATTAATTAAATTAATAAATATGTAGATTATAATTAATTTAATTTAATTATAATTATTTATTAATTAGATTAAATAGTTTATAAATAGTTAATTTTATATTAGTTAGTTAGATTAATATCAATTAATAAATAGTTTATTAAATAATTAGTTTAGTTTATAATTAATAATGTAATTATAATTAATTAATAGATAATTAAAACTTAATTTAGAATTATATTATAACTAAATTAGATGAATAATATAATTGCAATTAATTAGAATTAATTAATTAAATATCATAATCTAGGATTAGAATTTAAATAAAAAATTTTGATTTTTTTAGCTCAAGCAACAAAAATTTCAGTTTTTTGGCAATTTTAATATACCAACTTTAGAGGCTCATAAATGGAGTTTTATTTGGCCAAATGAGGCCCAGGATAGCTCATTGGAAAGATAAAATGATTGAGATTATTCTTGAAGAGGTTTTATTTCCAGATTTGATCATTTATTGGGTCTAAAATTCAACAAAAGATCAAGATACGAATTTTTAAACAAAACTAATTTTCTGAGTTTTATTTTTTGCATTTTAATTTGCCACAACTTCTTATGAGTGAAAATTCATTCCTCTATGTTTTAATTGGCCAATTAGATCAGCATAAACATCAAAAGAAAGTTTATGTTTCATTTTTTATTTATTTAATCAAGTTTTAATTGGATTTATTTTAATTTCTAGATTTGACATTTTGATTTTATTTTTGCATTTTAATTTTGTTTTTGATTTGTTTTTGCAGGAAAACAGTTGAAGAGATGAGAAGAAAAAGCTCTCAATGAATGAGAAGGCTCTAGAAATTGAATAATATTATTTGAACCAATGAAAATTGATTGAGAAAAACCATTCTTCAAACAAACTTTCCTATGAAGAATTCATTTGTAAATATTATAAATAGAAGATTGCAAAATGTAATAAGGGCTCTCTCTGCAATTCTGGACTTTTAAAAGCATTTCTATAATAGGAATTTAGAATTGTATGAGGGAGAAGAGAAAATTTCAGATTTGAACATTATTGAGGGTTTTTTCTTTATATCTTGAATTATGTATGATGGGCAAAGTTTGCATTTTTGCAGCTATAGTTTTGAAAGCAGAAATTAAAGTAATGTAAAGGACTGTTAGAGACCAGGATCAGAGAAATAGATTCAATTAATTGGTATTTTTAACACTTCTGTTTCAAATACCAGTTTCATTTTAATGATAATAAAATTGTTGTTTCATCTTATTCATGTTTATGCATTTCTGTTGATATGGATAATTTGTCTCAATATTGTTATGTATCTCTGCTCTTATGGATTAAACTTTGATTTATGAGTAACTAGTTACTTAGAAATCTGTCTTATAAAACTGATTTATTAAATAGTAATGTGTTGCGAATTTCTTCCACATATTATTGTTTAATTATTGGCTTGACTGATTTGACAATCAATATCATTTTTGTGAATTTCTTCCTGAGTGTTGTTGATTTATTATTTCAGTTAAAAGGTCTAAATAGGATGTGTTTTGGTATTCACAAATATCAGCAAATTGAATTTCTTCGTTAGCTTGACATTAATTAAAATCCAAACATATTTAAATTCTCATCATTTAATTATCTTGCTCTTAGTTGGGTTAGATCTATATCTACCTAATTGAGATAGGATTTAGATTATTTTCTTTTGTTTGAATTTAGATTAAGTTCTACATTATTTTAAGTCCTCTTCTCAAAGAGGTAAAATCTTAGTTGTGGTTTGGCTGAACCAAAATCAGCTTAAGGGTCATTCTCTTGCCTGATCAGCAAGAAGAAGTGATGTGATATCCATGTCTATTGGTAGTTAAAGATACATCATAAACCAATAGTGATAGGGAAAAGGTAACTGGACCTAGTTAAACTAGTTGGAGCCACTACTCCAAACGGAAAGGGAGCTGCTTTAAGCTCTGGACCGAGTGGTTATCCCCCAATGTTGTTGCAGCAATTTTCGAGGCTTCAACGGAAACCCAGCTTGATTTTTCATTATATTCCTTTTAGTGTTACAACACATATATATACATTCTGAAGCATACATAAACCCCAATCCATTAACCATGGATTAGAACATAACCGTAGTTCCCTTGACCGGATCTACAAAATACCAGGGGCCGAAAACCATCATGCCCCAAAACCATGTGCAAACCCATGCACAAAACCATGGGTAGGTCCGCCCACCAGAAAATAAGGACCAAATTTTTTTTTCCAGGGCACTGTTCCGGACTCTGACAGGGGGGGCTACCGCCCCACCTGTGACCCCTCCAACATTGCACCCAGCGCAACATACAAGGGGGGCTATCGCCCCCCCACGCATGATTAGTCATGGAACGAATATAACACATACCCAACATTGTCCCACTTTTTGTTTTCTTTCTGCAAGGGGGCACATGAGAGCTTAGTCATTAGCCCAGTTCTAAAACAACCATTGTTTCTCTACACCAAGAGAACTTCTGAGTGCTTACAGACTTCGTCAATGCATCTGCAACATTCTTCAAAGAGTCCACCTTTACCAGCAACACCCTTTTAGTCTCAACCATATCTCTCACAAAGTGATATTGAACATCAATGTGCTTTGTCTTTGAATGATAAGTAGGGCTCTTATCCAACAATATTACACTTTGGCTATCAAAATCTATCCTTATAGCTTGCTACACCAAACCCATACTTGAACACAATCTCTGCAACCAAACTGCTTCCTTGCTTGCATGAGTGGCTGTTATGTATTCGGCCTCTGTAGTTGAAAGAGCCACTATAGACTGTCTTTTACTTATCCAACTGACTGCACCTCCAAAAAGGCTAAACACATACCCACTTGTAGATCTTCTTTGGTTCAGATCTCCAGCCCAGTCTACATCAACAAAACCAGGAATTTCCAACACTCTTTCCAATCCTGGTCTGCCCTAGTAGCACAAGCCATAATCACTATTGCCACATAAATATCTGAAAACCCGCTTCACTGTTGTCCAATGCTCCTTCCCTGGGTTTGACATAAACCTGCTCAATACTCCCACTGCATGTGCAATGTTTGGTCTAGTACAAACGATTGCATACATTAGGCTACCCACTGCACTTGCATATGGAACACGGGACATATCCTCCTCTTCTTCTTGTGTCTTGGGACACTATTCAGCAAACAAATTTGTACCTATAGGAATCATAACATTCACCGGTTTACTATTGTACATATTGAACCTCTGTAATATAGTCTCAACATACTTCCTTTGGTTTAACTAGAGCTTCCACTTTGCCCGATCTCTCTTAATTTCCATGCCCAAAGTATAGTTTGCAGCACCAAGATCCTTCATGTCGAATTTGGAGAACAGTTGGGTCTTCAAATCTTGGATGATTTCTTTGTCATTTCCAATCAACAACATATCATCCACATACAAGACCAAATAAATAACACGGTCACCAATTAATTTAAAATAAACACAGTGATCCTCCTTGCTTCTGGTGAAGCCAAGTCCCCGTATATAGGTATCAATGAGATAACAATGTCTTAGGACTGTTTAACCTATAAGGTATATACATAAACCCTACATACTAGTTCCTACTTTCCCTTAACCAAGTTTCAAGTTGTTTCTCATGTAGATCTCTCTTTCTCTGATCCTCATGAAGAAATGATGTTCACATCCATTTGTTCACTCTCAAAATCAAATGCGCAGCAATGATAAAAGTAATCTAATAGAAGTAACCTTGGCAACAGGAGAAAAAATATCACCAAAATCAATTCTCGGCACCTGGGAATAACCTTTTGCTACCAACCGAGCTTTGTATTTCTCCACCTTGCCTTCTACATTCATCTTCTTTTAAACACCCATTTGCTCCCGATGGGCTTCCTTCCAGCCGGCAACTCCACCAGATCCCATGCCTCATTTTTGTGCAAGGATGCCATTTCATCAACCATGGCCTCCTTCCAGAGTTTTCCATCCTTTGAATCTACTGCCTCCCTGACAGTTCTGGGATCATCATCAGTTATAGTTAAGGCAAAATTTGAACAGAAAGAAAATGGACTATACCTTTCTGGTTGTCTTCTTTCCTGAGCTCATCTTCTCACAGCTAGAGTTTGTGGCTCTTCCTCTTCTGATTCTTCTTCTATTGTAGGGTCTGAT
This sequence comes from Pinus albicaulis, assembly GCA_034641835.2. Classification (NCBI taxonomy): domain Eukaryota; kingdom Viridiplantae; phylum Streptophyta; class Pinopsida; order Pinales; family Pinaceae; genus Pinus; species Pinus albicaulis. The sequence goes on from CM076575.1 coordinate 362,706,079, forward strand.
TCATCCTCCTTTATCTCAAACTCTATCTTCTCAGGTTTCGTTGGTAGGACTTCATGTTTAACAAGATCTTTTACCTCTCTAAACACCACATCTCGGCTGTACACAACCTTCCTTGTTTTTTGGTTCCAAATCTTGTAACCCTTTAAACCATCCTTATACCCAGTAAATGCACCTTTAAGATTTATTATCCAACTTGGTCCTTTTCTCCTTTGGAACATGTACATATGCATCACATCCAAATACCCTCAGATGTGAAAGAGAGGGTTTCTTACCAGTCCATACCTAACATGGAGTCTTATCCTCCAATGCTGATGAAGGTGATCTATTAACCAAGTAACATGCAGTCTCCACTTCCTCTGCCCAGAATTCTTGTCCTAACCTGGTACCACTGAGCATGCTTCTTGCTTTTTCTATCAGCGTTCTATTCATTCTTTCTGCAACTTCATTTTGTTGAGGTGTGTATGGAGTAGTCTTCTGCCGTGCTATACCACACTTCTTACATAACTCTTCAAATTCCTTCTTGTAGAAATCCCCACCATTATCTGTCCTCAGCACCTTTATCTTCTTCTCTGTCTAGTTTTCCACCAGAGCCTTAAATTCTTTAAATTTGTCAAAGACTCAGATTTCTTCCTCAAGAAATATATCCATGTATTCCTTGAGAAGTCATATATGATGAAACATAGTACACAGACTTACCCAATGATGGAATTGACACAGGTCCAAACACATCACTATGCACAAGCTCTAATATCTTGTTCGCCCTCTTATCACTAGAAGGAAAACTCACCTGATTCTGCTTTCCATATACAAAATTTTCACAAAAATAAAAATCCAGAGAGCTATTAGACATACCTTCTACCATACCATTTCCATGCAGTATTCGAAGGCCCTTCTCTCCAATATGTCTAAGCCTTTGATGCCATAGCATGGTATTTTCTCCAAAGACCGTTAGGCTTTTCGCTCCACTTTTGGGAACCAAAGAACTATTGTACCTAGCAATAACAGTGCTTCCCTGAAGCTTGTACAGAGTTCCAATCCGAACTCCCTACATTAATACCAGTGCTCCCCGAACCATCTTACAGGTATCTTTCTCGAACACTATTTCTACACTTGCATCATCCATCTTGCTTACAGAAATCAAATTTCTGGCCAATGCAGGAATGTGCAAAACACTAGGAAGCGTTCTAATCCTTCCACCTTGCAGCTTCAACTTGAATTTTCCATGTCTGACGATTCTGGCCTTCCTATCATCCCCTAAGAAGACATCACCGCCATCATATTTCTCATACTCGTAGAACCACTCCCTATGGGGAGTGAAGTGAAAAGATGCACCCGAGTCAATCAACCATGACTCATGATCTACATGTGTATTTGAAGAAGAAGCCAAATAAACATCCCCACCTTCATCCGAGGTGGTTTTTGCCTATGTGAAGGAGCATCATCATATCCATTTCCTTTCTCAGGAGCCTTAGATCTGTAGTACTTTTTGTAGTGCCCTTCCTTTCCACATTTCCAACACACCTTTACAAACTTTCCAGGAGATTTAGATCTCCTACTAGATTTAGATCTCTCACTCGAAACCTTATTCTTGTTTCTATTTTTGGACCTTCCTCGTAAAGATAAGGCATCTCCATTCTGACCCTCCATATTTCTCCGTCCCATTTCCTCCGACAGCAAGGCTGAGACAATATCATCAAAATTTAAGGTAGTTGTATTGTTACCTATTGCAATAACCAGACTGTCCCATGAGTCTGGTAGAGAACACAAAAAAATGATGCACTTATCTTCATCTAATATTTTAATATCAACAGATGACAACTGACTTACCATAGTATTGAAGGCGTTCAGATGCTCTTTCACTAAGTCTCCATCCTTCATCCTTAGGTTATACAGCTTTTTCTGTAGGAACAATTTATTCACCAAAGATTTAGATTGGTACAAAGTCCCTAGCTTGTCCCACAAGGTCTTCGTCGTAGCTTCTCCAGATACATTCAACAATACTGAATATGAGACACACAATTGTATTGTGCTCTTTTCCTTCTAATCCATTTTCTTCCAATCTTCATCTGACATTTTCGTTGGTTTAGTACCCAGATCTACCGCGATCCACTGATATTTATCTACTAGAAGATCTTCCATCTTGAGCTTCCAACAACTCTAAACTATGACCATTAAATTTCTCGATCTCTATCTTCCTGCCGCTCGCCATCTTCTTTCACCGCAAGAATTGATCCCGCAGATCTCCCACTGAACAGGGTCTACCTCAGGCCCGAGCAAAAAACCCCTCAGCAGCAAAGGCGTCCCCTTGAAGCCGAAACTGCTCTAATACCAAATGTATGTTTTAACCTTGTACAGAAATTATCTGCAAACGAATCTTAAAAACAAAAAATAAACAATAGTAAGAGCATAAAACATAAAGCAAATAAACAAAGAGATTTTTCCCTGGATCCCAAATAGGGACGACTAGCTTGATTTTTCATTATATTCATTTTAGTTTTAAAACACATATATATACATGCCGAAGCATACATAAACCCCAATCCATTAACCCTGGATTAGAACACAATAGTAGTTCCCTTGACCAGATCTACAAAATACCAAGGGCCGAAAACCATCATGCCTCAAAACCATGTGCAAACCCATGCACAAAACCATGGGTGGGTCCGCCCACTAGAAAATAAGGAACAAAAAAAAATTTCTAGGGCATTGCCCCCCTATGACCTCCCCCCCCCCCCACACGTGATTAGTCGTGGAAAGAATATAACACATGTCCACCTACGACGCATCTACATCCAAAAGCCACTCTGGAGGCACCACGCCCTTCAAGGTACATGTAAACTTTGACATTCTTGTATTTGAAGGCCAAATAGATGCAAACGCTGTAGATAGATGGTTGAATTTGCTAGAAGAGTATTTCTCGGTCCACGATTTCTTCGACCAAGAAAATATTATTTTTTCACTCCTCAAAGTTGTCCCCCATGTCAAAGATTGGTGGGAAAGCTACTGTGATCAAAAGGACGAGGGGGAACCCTCTCTGTTCTCGGCCGCACCCACTTGGAATTCATTCCGAGACATCATCAAGGAACAATATTACCCCATGGGGAGCTATGAGTACAAGTACATCCAATGGACCACGCTGCGGCAGCAAAGGGATCAAGATGTGCACGAACTGAAGAATTTTTTCAATACCCTATGCACAAAGTTGGGTATTAAAGATTCAGAGAGACATTTGGTGCTAAAGTATCGCAACCATCTGCACATACACATTCAGGAGGAAATGGAGTTCCTCGACATTACATCTCTTGGCACGACATATCGCTATGCCACCAAGATCGAGCAGAAATTTAAGCAGAAGAAGCGAGACTTTGGATCTGCGAACCCGAAGCCAGGGAAAGGCACCCCCAAACCAAAGAACAAGGGGCAAGGCCAAAGCAGGGTGACTCAAAAAAATAGCACAAATCCAAATAAGGACACGAGCAAGTGGCGTGAATTTCATAACAGCCCCACTCACAGCACAAACGAGTGTTGGGAAAAACATTCGTTGGTGGCCGAACTAAAGGCACCCAAATCAGATGCACGCTTTGATCTTGAGTCAGAACCAGACAGAGGCAATGATAAAAGGAAGCAGATCATTGATGTGGATCCTAGTGCTAATTTTTCCACCACCAAGATACAGAGGGAGGATCCCAAGGATCTATAGGAGAGGGAGCGCCTCTTCCATTCACAGATGTGGGTGAAGTGTTCTCCACTGTAATTCCTTGTCGATAGTGGAAGCCAAAAGAACCTCATTTTAATAGAGTTCGTGAAGCGGCTCAACCTACCGACCATAAGACACTCGCAACTGTATACAATCGGGTGGCTTCACCTAGGGAGAGATCTCTGCGTCCGCTAATAGTGTCGCCTTCTATACAATATCAAGCCTTTCACGGATAAGGTATTGTGTGATGTTGCTCCTCTTGATGTAGCTGATGTATTATCGGACCAACCATACTTATGGATGTGACATGCTGTGTATGATTCTAGGCCTTGTGTTGTTATTATTACTTTGGGAAATAACTTGTACAGGATACTAAAGGTAGTACTGCCTCCTGTCATCTCTTTGACTATTGCAAAACAACGAAGTAAGATTGTTTCCCAAACCAAAAAAAATATTTTCCTTAAAAATCGCTCACAGGGAAAGAATAATATTGTGGCCACAACCTCAAAATAGGTCTCCCCTACATGGCTATAGCAGATGGATAAATTCATGGAGGAATACGAAGACATTTTATCCTCACTCACAGAGGTTCCTCCACACTCTTAGGACAAGCACTCCATTGATCTGACCCCCGATGCACCATCGCCTGTTGTTTCCATACCTCATATGACTTCACAGAGTGAATCCACACGTATTTTATGAGGCTGATAAAGAAACCAAATTTACTAAACGCATCCATCATGTCTGCTCGCAGGTCCATGCCATCTTTGACAAATTTAATACCAAGTTCAACATAATTTCCCTCATCTCATGGAGGATCTCAACGCAATGGGGACCATTGCTTCCTAAGGAGGGAGGAATGATCCATGTGGATATCGGTGGCCACCCACCTATTCCATTTGGACCTGCACCATCAATTCTTGCAGCTTTTCATTTTCAGCATAACTTACTATATTTAGCAGGTTGTCGGTTCCTGAAATTTCAAAGCTGTTTGGAGGCCCTAATGAGACACATGGATATTGATGGCCACCCACCTATTCCATTTGGACACACACCATTAGTTCTTTCAGTTTTTCAGTTTTGGCACAACTTACTATTTTTAGTAGTTTTTCGGGTCCTGAAGTTCCGGAGTTTTTTTGAGGCCATAAACGACATTTTTTGGGAAAACCGAGAGAATCATCGGTCCATGGACTAATTTTCCTCACACCAAAATGTTTACTCCTTAGATATATGTTTCTAACAAGCTATGATGCGTGTCAAACGGAGATCGTATGCCAAAGTTATGTCCCCAGGAAGTTGAAACACCAATTTACCCAAACAGGGCCCATATTTTTGGCACTTCATCCCCTACGGTTAGGTTTTTGGATGTTTAGGATTTTGAATTATTTCCCAACAATAAATAGGCCTTTGAGCCTCATTGTAACATAGTTCAGAGGCCTATATCCACCACATCTCTTCTCAGAGATAAGCTACCAATGCCCTAGCTAGTTTATTTCAATTCTGTCTCTAAGAAAATTCTAGTTCATTGATATTAATGAAATGAAGTGTTATTTCTAATGCATCTTTGTATTTATGGTTATATGTGTATTCTTTTGTGTTCCTGCATAAATCTGGATTAGTGGTATCATAGCGGTTTTCTTTTTCTCGATCCTTATTTGCAAGTCCACAACGAGGTTGGGGTATAAGGAGTTAGGGCTCGATCTAGTTGAACCTTTGCAAGTTTAGCCTCGCAAACCCCGAATACTGCCCATGGGGTATGAAAAGAAATATGAGGGATCAGGAGATCCTATCAAAATATTGCTCGACGAGGCCCTAGAAAAACAAAGGAACGCGATGATGGATAACTTTTCCCAGATCCTTCAACGTCTGCCCACTTATGATGCATCTTTATCCAACAGCCACTCTGGAGGCGCCACACCCTTCAAGGTACAGGTAAACTTTGAAATTAATTTATTTTAAGGCTAGATATATGCAGACATCGTAGATATATGGTTGAATTTTCTAGAAGGATATTTCTCGGTCCATGATTTCTTCGACCGAGAAAAGATTATTTTTGCACTCCTCAAAGCTGCCCCCCATGTCAAATATTGGTGGGAAACCTACTGTGATCAAAAGGACGAGGGGGAACCCTCTCTGTTCTCAGCCGCACCCACTTGGAATTCATTCTGAGATGGCATCAAGGAACAATATTATCCCGTGGGGAGCTATGAGGACAAGTACATCCAATGGACCATGTTGGCCACCTATAAAATGTGTTCTATCAAAAGGTGGCCAAAACATTGTTTAGCCTTCAAGGAAAAATTTCATTGCAGAAAGTGCATCTCTTGAAGCCTATGGAAGACATCATATCCTTGTTTCAATCTTCATTGTTGTTCCCATTTCAAGCTCAGAAAATTCTGCTGAATTCCATGAGAAAGACTGCTGCAAAATCCCCTTTTTTCCCCTTCCTGCACTCAGAAACTAACCTTCATTTTACTCTCTTGTCCCCCATCAAGATCCCTCATTCTCATAATTCTTCCATCTCCCCTTCATCAAAATCCCTTTCATAAGGTTTTAAGATCCTTTTTGGCCTTATCAAAACCTCCAAAACCCTTCGAAAACCATTGAAAATCTATGAAAAAACCCATTTTCTTATTATTAAGGGTTTAAGCCCCCTTGGGCTAGGTCTCTAACCATTTCCTTCCATACGCCCTGGTGCTAAAACTAGGCGCTGAGCCATTTGGGCGCCTAACCTTATTTTATATTATCCCACCCAAAAATATTAAAAACCTTATGATTTTTTCGAAATTTTGGGTTTTTTAATTATTTTCTAAATTTCTGCCGATGCAAAATTCCATATTAATTTCCGCTGTCTATCTAATCCACTGATCGATGGTGCGGAACCTATCGTGGTCGGTGGTCCCCGCTGCGCCAAACACTATGCAGAAACGACAGTATCCATCGCACCGCCTTCTGAGGGCTAGCGGTATTTTTCATTTCGGAGCGATTCCATACAACGGTTGACGCGTGGCACCAACACTATTTGAAAACAGCCCCCCCATCGTGCGTTAACATTCATCCACAGATCCGGGGTGATATTGTTGTGCACCGTCCGATCTGGGGCAGGCCATCCGATGGTAGTCGCTCCCAGAAGATGCGCGGAAGTTAACCTAGGAAAACAGTTCCCCTGGCCCACCGTACGTCGCCCTCCGACGCGTCCTCAACTGTCGATCTCCTCCTGAGATCGACTGTCCAGATTTGATTGCATGCCCCGCCATTTCCCGGTCCCAGTGCCACATCAACATCCACGCGGCAGATTTATATTGGGCGGGTCTCCATGTTTTCCTCGTCCAGTCAGCATTTCCGGACCCGGGAACTTTACTTAACATGATTTAATTGGATTTTTGATGTCTGGGTGTATTTTCTAAAGTTTATTGGTGCCTGATATCCACCGTTGATCGTGTGGGCCGATCTCATCCAAAAACCCACGATCATCCCGAACCCCATACACTATTTTTCACCGAAAAAAAAGGTTTTTTAACCGATTTTCTCCAAAAACCGACTCCACATTATTTTTCGCCTCTGTTTCCCACCGTCGATCTCTGCGTGATTGACGGTTCTGATTTAAACTTTTCTTCCACCGTCTTTTTGACTTTTCCCAATCAATCTCGACCGTTGGATGATGCCATCCAACGACTATGCTCTCTCCATGTGCCTTCTGAAGCAGTCAGCCTATATATGCAGGATTTTTTAATAGTTTTTCGTATTTTTGTAGGGTTTTAATTGATTTTTTCCGCCATGCTGAAGAAAAATTCACAGGTCGAGGGTGACGATCCTCCCGCCTGCGATTCACCACAAAATCACTTGCAGGGTTTTAAATTTGAATTTTATCAATGAATTCATGAGGCATTGATGCCATTCAACCCGTGTACAACCTTGCACACTAGAAAACATTGTTAATTGAGCACCAATCAAAGAGTATCAGTGTCGAAGATAGAACACACCAGAAACAGGAGATTGAAGACCTACAACACAGTTCTCAAGTAAATTAAAGATGTTTTTGGAAAGACAAAGACATTTGTCGAGCTGAGAACCCTCCATCGCCATAAGCAGAGGCCAATTGAACCCTCTCCAGCTCCTAAAGACAACTGCATCCTCACAGAAATCAAAGGAAGCTTAGTCATTACCTGAACAAGAGGTGTTTACCTAAAGATAGCTGAAAAATTAATACAAATCAAATAATCTTATCTCTAATTGTTGGTAGAACCTTTTTAGAAGATTAATAGCAGTTCAAAAGCACATATTTCGATCATTATATCTCGAAAGGCAGGAACAGATTTTATGGAGCAGAGTTAGGAATGATTACATAATTAATGATACTTGATCCTTGGGAAATCTTCCCACTTCCACATTTCTCTATAAATACTGCTGTAGAACATAAGAAAATGTTGGTCTCTGGACATCTGAATGCATGTAATGGTTTTCTGAAGCTACTGATGCACTGTGTGCAATTTGAAGATAAATAAGATGATATGAGAAATTTAAAGTTGTAGAGACCCTTCGGGCTTGCTGATTGTAACTGGTTTGAACATCAAATACAAGCTGTTGATTTATGGGATCCTGATTTGTGTCAATGGTGATGTGCTCCTCACTATCAATTGTTATTTTATTTAAGTTTTCACTCTGTTCATTTTCTCTGATAAGGAACAGCAAACATAGAGCTATGACTTACTCTCAGTAGTACCCTACTCTTACTAAAAGCTTAATTTTCTATGTTTTTTCTCTTGTTAATACTGAGTATATTAAAGCAGGTTGGTTTCAAAGCACTTGCCTGATCTAGATTGCTCATTATGATGATCATCAGTGTTTTCCTTTAGAATATGCTGAAAGAAGATTAGTTTCAAAGTACTCACTTGATCTTAAGTTGTTCTAACTGTTTTTAAATGTATTTTGACTGAAAGTACTTCAAAGCAGGCTATTTTAAAAGCACTTACCTGATCTCAGAATGCTTTATATTTTGTTTCTCTAAACTCAAAGTACTTCAATGCAGGTTAGTTTAAAATCACTTACCTGATAACAGAATTCTTTTATGTTTTGTCTCTCTAAGCACATGTTGAAATCAAGATAGTTTAAAAGCAATTACTTGATCTTAGACTGTGCACTGTTCTTCATTTTATTTTTTTCTCCACTTCCCATCTGTTTCACTCCATAAATCACCTTAAGAGATCCTTTGACATAAGTGACTTTCCCCAAAGATCCCTCTTGAACCTTGATGTCCAATTAAAATCCTCCTATGACTCCATAGCCCAATGGGTTAAAACTATCTTTGCCTTTTTCTATTAGCCAAATCATTCCTTCACTTGCATGCATCTTCACCCTTCATTTTGAATTTCCTTCACCTTCATCATGTCTTTGCCCAACCAAAACAAACAAAACAAAACTCATGTTCTTCATAACTAGCCTAATACCACATTTCATGCTTTAAAGATCACATCTTTAAACTCATTTATAGAGAGATCCCTCTCTAGATTCAGGAGGGCTAGATCCTTGAATCCCAAAGCGGTTTGATGTTACCCCTGTATTTTGACTTTTTCCAACCTTGCTAATTACAGAGACCCTAACATAATGGCGACTCCACTAGGGGAAAATCTGAGAGTCTATAATTTCTAAATACTTGGTCTTGTGTCCCATTTTCATCGCCAACATAATGGAGACTCCACTGGGGAATTTTTGAGTTCATAGTTTCTTGGCCAGCTTTTATGGACTCTTTAGTTTTCCATACAACCACAGAAACTCAGAAAATAACCTAAATGTTTTTTAGGTTGGTAGTCAATAAACATGGTAGTGGACCATTAAACCTTTTACCTCCAAAAGAGCTAAAAACTTCCACTTGGCAACTCCACAATCCTTAACAGACCTTAAGACTCCATTGGGAAGAACCCTATCATTGTAATATCATTAAAACTCAGTTAGAGGACTGTAGGATTAAAATTTGTATAAACAGATTAGTTGACCTTTTAAAGATTGTCATATCTGGTTAAACTATTTTTGTTTAAGTTGGGTCTGAAAAACACAGCATACTGGCTCCTAGAAAGATTCACACTAGAGCGTATCCTAACCCTGGTCCACCTAAGATAATTGATAACCCATAAAGTATCCTTAGGAGGTCTCCTAGGATTAAACTCTCAACTATTTTCAGATCACCCTTGAGAGCTAATTCAGTCCCTGAAAATCTTTCATATCTACCACAATCACAAGTTAACTTAGTAAATCCATTTAGAACTAGGTCTCTTAGTGACTTAGGTCAGTCAAATTCCGAGTCTTCACTTTCATCTCCTGAAACAAGTGAACATCCTGGTAGCAGAGAAACAACACCTCCTGATTCACTTTTTCTTCACAACTCAGGTGTCTCTCATCCAAGATCAGCTCAGCAATATATTCCTGGTCCATCCATTTATGTTCATCCTACATCCACTGTTCAAACCACCCCACTTCAGCCCACTTTCCTTCCTGTGAATCCACCTCCACCACATATCATGGCAGCATGGTATGCTCCCTTAGTTCTTCCTGTACCATTAGTCAATCTTCCACAGGACTATTAGTCTAAAATTCCATTGTATGATGCTAGAAATGCTACAACTGCATCGCAACATGTGGATAAGATGAATGACTACTTTGATAGAAATGAAATTGATAATGATTCTGTCAAGCTTATATTATTTTCTCAGAGCTTAGGGGGAGAAGCAAGAAAATGGTTTAAAAGTTTAACCCCCCATAGTATTAATGATCTCCAAGCCTTCCATCAAACATTCTTAAACAAATGGGAAGTAAAGAAAAACCCTCTCCAAGTCCTTTCTGACTACAAGAACCTCCATAGAGACGTTGGGGAAAGTGTGCAAGCTTATTGCACTAGACTCAATAGTGTGTATAATGCACTCTCCCTAGAACTAAAACCTCCACAGGGCTCAGATTTAAACAAGTTTCCTGAAGGGTTTGACCTCGAGATGTCCTATCAGCTGAGAGAGAGAGATTTTGCAACTCTTGAAGATATGCAAAGGGGTGCTCTTTCTGTGGAAGTCAACTTGATGGAGAAGAGAGCAAGAATGAAAATTGAAAAGAGAGTGTCCTTCAAAGAGGAAAATTCACCTTCTACTTCCAACTCAAAGATGGAAAAAATGATGGAGGAGATGATGAAGAAAATGAGCATCCTTGAGAGAGAACAAGCAAGTCAAAACCAAACTACTCCTCAAAACAAAAACCATAACCAAAATCAGAATTTTAGAAGGAACCAACCTCCAAATAGACCTAGGGAAGATGATCAACTGATCACTCCTCCTTTTCATCAAAACTATATAAGTGAGGTTGAGGAAACATATGAGATAACAGAGGAAGATGATATCAACATGCTGGGAGTAGATAATGATGACTTTGGGATTCATTATGATAGAAAACAAGGTATTTATACCCCTTATGATGACAACAGAGATGATGATAAAATTTATTTTCAAGACATGGAAAATGTCATCATAGAGTCCCAAAAATAATATGACCTTAGAAGCAAAACTAGTCAACAAACTCTCAACACCAAAACCTTTGACAAATATTCACAAAACATCACTACAACCAAGCCTAAAATTGTCAAACAAAAGGATAAAACAGTGACTGTAAATTCTGATAAAAGTAGAGAGAAGGGCACTCAAAACAATGAAAAACAGAGTGCAGATATTAGTAGTACTACCACTTCTGTTAGTATGAATATTTCGTAGTAAAAGATCACTTTAGCTACGCATAACAAATAGCCCTAACATCAATTATGGCTGCAAAATACCTTTAAGATTGCTGCACAAATTTAGATCTAAGCACAAAAGATATTAAGCAGATAAGAAATAACATAGCTCCATAGATCCAATGAACAAGACAAGAAGAATGTATATGAAATAATTTTGTATTATATTAAAGAATAGGGCACCTGTGAGGAAAACAAGAAAGGTGTTTTCCGGTTCTCCTCAGTGGGATGGGTTCTTGGAAGTCCTCAGTGTTTCAGATCTAGAATTTCTCTCTCTTATGGATGTGAAAAAGCAAACATAGAACTCAATGGGAGTTCACAAAGCAAAATAGAAAAATGGTGACCAAGAGAAGATCTAGAGTGATCTAATGCAATGAAGGTGGTTAATGAATGGGGAAAACCCCCCTATTTATAACAAAATATTGGGGCGGTCTAGAACTCAGTGCATGAATAAAATATTATTAATCGAATTCTAGAAGCACCTTTTAGGAATATTTTATTATATTTGTTGGAGGGAAAAGGATTCTTGACTTGGGTCAATTCTTTTATTTATAAATAATAAATAAATAAATGATTTATTTATCATTTTAGGGGAATGATGGGAATAAATAATGGTTTATTTGATTATTTATGGATGATTTAGTCAAATTTAACTAAGAATATTATTTAAATAATGATTTAAATAACTTGTTCTTAGGAAATAATTAAATAAATAAAGATTTGTTTAATTAATTGCTTTGTTTTGGGTTAAAAATGACCAAATAAGTTATTTTATGTGGTGAAAGAAATTTTACTTGGGGTAAAATTGGTCTTACATGGTGTACTTGGGTTCATCTAATAATAATAGGTTAGATGACCAAAAAAATGGTATAACAGATTGCCCCCCAACGTACGAGTGTTAGGAGCAAATCGTATGATCGAAGTACGTTGTAAGAACTCAATCACTAGATAGCAAAAGGGAAGTGAGAGAGAGAAGTGTAATGTGTCTGATGTGGTAAAGGACTAGACCCTGAGGAGACGAGACTTACGGGTGCAACAAGTCTCTATGAAGTGGTACCTGTGCTAAAGGCGGCGGGGGAGGCATACCTATGCCCGCCGAGACAAAGTACAAAGAATAAGGCGCCTGGAAAACCACGGAATGCAATAAGTACAAGGAATAAAGCACCCGAAAAACCACGGAACGCAATAATGAAGCCTGTGTTGGCCTAAACATGAGCCAGATAAATAACATGATAAATCTCACATACATGCGATGCCTGGAATTATGCAACAATATGGTAGTACATGAGATACAAATACACCCAAATGCCCCCTACACGCGGGGAATAGCTTGCAACATCTGACTGATATGTGCAAATCAAAGAGGCGCCGCAAGCGGTTGAGGCTAATATCGTCAAATGGGAGGAGCTGCATCAGGGGCGGAAAGGAAGTCATCCGGGTATGTGGGGGGCTTGTGGGGGGCTACCTGCAGGGCCACCCCCTCATGAGGGTTGGGACATCTCACACATACCCGGGAATCATCAAGAGTTGTTGCTGCATCACTGGACCATCAAGTGTATAGATCATGATCATGTTGATAGGAGCTCGAACCAAGGGACACTGCCCCCAAGACCTGGCTTCTAGAATAAATGAGATGATGTCGACAGAAGTAGGTCTGCCATAGGTGAGGCAATAAGGGAACCCACCTAAGGCATGGGGAAAATAGTAGAGCGACGACCAAGTAGACACTAATGATGATGATGGAAGGAGAGAAATGGGGGAGCGGTTGGACGAATTCCCTTGTTAGAGCATAAAGTGTATGAAGGGTGTGGCAGCGACTGACACAATATCATGAGGGAGAGTGGGCAGGGGTATTGTGGGTCATGAGGGAGGGACCAAGCAGGAAAGGATGGAGGACTATGGTGGGGTACAAAGGGACTCGGGATAGACTCCATGAATGTGCTGGTGACTCGACTCGAATGCTCTAAACAAGGGCGGCTTGATGGTGCTACCTCATAGTACAGGTCCAATGGGGAACCATAAAAGCATGAGTACAATAGGGTAGCTCATGACGAAAATCAACACAAACAAATACGGGTAAGGAGGCAAAGTGGTGCCCCAAGTACAAGTGTCCTAAGTGAAGAAATTCGATTTTGAGAAGAGGTGAATAGACCCTTCATGGACAAAATGTGTCCTGGTGAAGTATCAAAACATAAAAAACTGACAGATACCCATTTGAGTGCTCGGTGAGAGCTTTCCAACGGTGTGGACGGTGTGTCAAACGGGGCTACGGTTTGGTCGCAGCGGGCGAAAGAAAAAACAGGGGTTTTCTTCTAATAGGGCGTTTTCCCTCCAAAATCATTCATTTGCTTGTGTAGCTGTGGTGAATGTGGAGAGGAGAGAAGGCCCTAAATCTTGCGGCGATCGTAGCGGACAAACCGACCGTTGGAATTGTGATCTGTCAGTTGCAGGTGAGAGGTCTAATCTTAATCTTTGTTTTGATGGATTCAAATTGCAGATTAGGGCTTTAAATCTCAGTAACTACCCCTATTTCTTCCTCACGGTCGGGTCGCACTTTTTGGGGCAAAAATTGTGACCTAGGACGCAGGGTTGGGCCTGAAAAGTGCAACCTGGCCCAGGTTTGTGCTGAAAAGTGCGACCTGTGAGAGGGAGGTGATTTCAGTGCTGTATTGGGCTGAGGTTCAGTTTTGGTGTGGATATATGCAGTTGTGTGGATCTGGAGACTGAAAAATTGATGTTTTTGTGCAGATATGGCAGATATAGTGATCAAATGGAGAGAGAGAGACTTAGGTACATTTTAGACAGAGATCCAGGTGGATCAAGGTGTCCATCGTTTACTGGCGAGGTATGGGGTACTGAAATTTTTGGAGAACCCATTGATGAGGGCTGGAGAGCCCTTGTTGGCCTGTATTATCAGTTACTGGGATCTGGATCAGGAGGCGTTTGTAGTGCAGGGGCACATGATCGAGATGACGGTCCAGGATTTGTATTTCTTGACTGGTCTCCCACCATTAGGGATGGTGGGAAATACGCAGCCAGTGTTACCATGTGGGCGTAACATTATGGAGTTTGTTGAGCGACATTGTCGACCAGGGGTCTGAGTCAAGGGGACTCGAATATCCATTGGTGATCTAGAGAGGTTGGAGACCCAGGCGGTGGCCGAGGCAGTGTTACAGGTCTTGGGTAGCCAGACGTTCCATCACATCACTGGAGGGCAGATGACGATCGTGGAGAGTGTGCTGAGTGGGACCTACTATGGGTGGGCCCAGACGATGTTGGTGTCGGTGAAACGATAGTTGTCGCTATGCAAGCGGCAAGTGAATCATGATTGTGCCTATGGGATGATGTTTTGCTCTTTCTTCTTTAAGAAGATCCCGACCTTACGACCTCATGTATAGTTGCCTGATAGAGGTCCGAGGGAGCCCCGGATGCGTCGGTGGGGGCGATTACTAAGTAGAGGAGGGGGAGGGGCGGTTGGACGAGTGTGCCGACCAGAGTTCTTCGCCCATTGGGATCAGATGTCGTTATACATAGATGACTATCCCTACAGTGAGATGAGTTATTGGGGAGATCCAGACTTGCCGCTTCCACTTGGTCGAGTATGGGGCCCTGATGGTAAGTGACAAGCAACTAATCTGTTATGTGAATTTTAAATTTTGTGACTAGTCTATATGGTGCTAATCTTTATACTTTTTGGAATGCAGATATAGCTCCGGTAAAACCGGCCGGATATATGGGACGTCCTGTAGCAGGAGGAGCTACAAGGGTAAGTGGATCGAGGACGGGACAGAGCAAGGAGATGGTCACATTGGTGGAGGACATCCATCGTAGATGTGAGGGATTTCTGACTGGTGTGTCGAAGCGTGGTTGGCAGGATTTAGACGACCGGTACATAGAGTTGTGTATTGGGCTACCCTCGGAGTGGCGAGGTATCATGCGACGCATGGCGATGGCCGGTTGGACTGTGCGTGATCTACGAGCTACGGGAGTAGAGCCATTGGCTCGGGATCCTCCAGGGAGTGATTAGGTGTAAGGCACGTGGTGCCCCCCATTGTTTTTGTAGGGGCAAGTGGTGCCCCACATTTTTGTAGTTATGTTGTGTTTAACATGCTATGGGCATGTCGTATGTTTCAGAGCAGATGGACTCTAAAAAAACATGTGGTATGGTATATATATGATGGATGTATTTGATTGATGGTGTTAAATGTATTTTTGTGTGATAAATGCCAGTCTAGAATATGATTTGCAATTTGATCTACGTAGTGATTTTGATCTCGTGGTATGTGGTGAAATGTAATGAATCTAAATTCACGTATCAAAAGTTTCACTCGTAAATATTGTCTAAACAGGAGGGGGTTATGCAGACAATAGACACTGTTAAGTTGTAGGAAAACAAGCAGGGAATCTAAATGAACATGTAGATGGAGGATGCGGTGAGAAAGGGCATCGGTTAAGAGACCACGAACTGCATCATATTCGGCCTGATTATTGGTGGTTGTACCAATGTAGACTCCATTTGCAAGGACCAGGGTATGTAAGGGGGTAAAGATGGCCCATGCTGCGGAAGCGAGTGACGGGAATAGCAACTTGCTTCATTGGCATAGCCCAGATGAGGTCCGGACGAAAGGGCCAATGTAATAGTCTCATAAGTCAGGAAAGGGGAAGGATGAGACAAAGGAGGGCAACGCGAGTAGAGGATAGACCTCCAATGACAGCTACGGGAGGGAGCAGTTCGGGTAGGAATTCTAGGACTCATGGGTCGACGAGAAGGAGAGGAAGGAGGATGATGGGAGGGAGGGCGGGTACTCAGGCTGCAACGAACATCGAAGATACAGATGGTATGATTGTGATGAGGAGAGGGAATGGGAGGGTCAAAGAGACCAGACGATGCTGCAAAGGTACCGAAATCATCAGTATGGGAAGAGATGCGCAGATATGGGTCATCACGGGGAATGAGAGAAGAGAAATTAAAAATATGGTCAAAAGATGAGGAACCCATGTCTGGAGGAGAATCAAGTAGAATAGGTGGAGTGGGTTCAGAAGGAATGTACTCCGGGGAACACGCGGATGATGATAGGTATAGAAGAGAAGCAGCGGGGTCGGACATTTCAACATCAGGGGGAGGAATGTCAATGGTAGCAGGGGGATCCTCAAGTAGACTGGATGCATACTGAGTAAGGATGGGAGAGGCGGATTGATTTTGTTCAACCTTGTACTCGTGGATGACCTCTAAAGAGGCTCGGTAATGGGTGAGGTGAGGACAATGGTGAGAATAATGGCCATGAACACCACATAGAGCACATGGTTTGTTGGGGTGGAGAGTCTTCAGGTTCTTGGTTATGGATGAGGAAGAAACAGAGGTTTCAGGGATCGTAGATTCAGGGAGCGCGACTTTAACCATGGGTTGGATACGGGGCAACTCAAGACAAGTATGGGTGGGATGACTGATACCATCACACAAGGTGCAAGGCTTGGTGGGTGGGGGCGGGGTAGGGTCAGGAGTGGTGGCCTTATCATTGGATGCCCCCTTGCAAGTTTTTCGTTTTTTGTCAGTAGCTATTGCAGTATGGGGAGGGTTCTGCGGAGGGGCTAGGGGCACTGTGGTGGTGGAAGGAGCAAAGGGAATCGATTGCACCGGTGTCACGGCTATGTATGGTTTGGGGTGGCCTGGTGGGGTCTCAACTGGAGGAGTAAGATACCATACTGGGATTCCCAAGGTTAAATTAGGTAGGGAAAGGGTGGCCATGACGGGGACCGAATAGACGCCGGGGGGCGGGCCAATGAATGGTATTTGATCGGCGGGGTAATGACCAAGGGGGACGGCTCCCATATGGTGGAGACTTGAGGGAACGAACTCAGGGGGGTAGGGAGGTGCCAGAGGGTGATGGGAAGGGTCAAGTGAAGAAGGGTCGGTTGACTGAAGCGAAGGGCTAGGAGCAGGAGGCGGTGGGCGAGATGGAGGTTGCTGACTAGCCGTGGTAGGTTGCGGAAGACCAGCCTGAGACGATTGCATCATGCAAACATTCGCTGAGCTAGGGTCAGAGACCGGAAGAGGGGGAGGACCAGGAAAAGTTCCAAGAAAAGAGGAGTCTTTGTAGACGCCAGGGGAAACACTGGTCAAGGAATCAACCGTTGGTTTATTGGTGACAGTAGAGATGGTGGACTTAGGGGAGGTCTAAGATTTTGGTTCATGGTAGGTTAATTGGTCAATGGTGACAATATTTCCATTATGGGGGAAGAACATCTTGCGGTGGACTGTGGATGGGACGGCAGACATGGCATAGGTGTAACCACGCCCCAAA
The DNA here is from genome assembly GCA_034641835.2 of Pinus albicaulis. Lineage (NCBI taxonomy): Eukaryota > Viridiplantae > Streptophyta > Pinopsida > Pinales > Pinaceae > Pinus > Pinus albicaulis. The sequence goes on from CM076575.1 coordinate 362,723,843, forward strand.
AGGATGTTATAGTCAAGAGGGGCGTCAATGACTTCAACGTCGACACAAACAGTCTTGCCGACAAGGGTAATGGGACAGTTACGGAATAGGCCAATGGGTTGGGAGGCATGACCATCCCACGCACGAAGGGTGATGGTGGAAGGGGCCAGTTCAGGGGATCCGATTTGTTTCCAAACCGAAGCAGACATTACACAGGTAGATGCCCCCTCATCAATAATACACCGAGCAACATTGGCGTTTCGTATCTTGACTAGGATTTGGAAAGAAACCGAAGGAGGAAGAGGGGGATGTTCTGACTGACGGGCATCGAAAACAATCAATTGGTCATCAGCAGGATCTACAGTGCCCATGGCAGATAGTAGAGCCCTCTTTTGAGAAGGACACGACTAGAGGAGTTCCAGTGTTGAAATGGCAGCAGGAGATTGGGCCAGATCATCTACTATGCTGTATGAATGGGCAGCCCAACCAGAGGCAGCATTTCGGCGTAATGGTCCCTTAGGAGGCTTGGGATGAACCTCGACTTTGGGCAAAGGGAGTTGCAGGGGACCATTAGGTGTCGATAGAGGCTCTGTAGGACCTGAAGATGGAGACTCAAGGACAGGCAGAACAGGAGGTGTGGAATACTGACGGGACTGATTTTTAAGGTTGAGGTCGACAGTGAGAGGTGGGTCAGAAGCCATCATGAGAATCTGGTAATCAGAGGAACCCGAAGGAGAAGGGTGAGTGGTTACCGAGGTGTGAGGTGGTTGAGTGGCCACGAATCCTTGTTGCGGGAAAGGATCAGTAAACACAGCAGGTTGAGAAGTAACGGGGGTGGGAGGGGCAGTAGGGGAGGAGTGTTGTCCCCGTACGGTGGCGTGAGAATCCCAAAGTTTCCGCATTTGTGGTAATAAGGGACAATCGTGAGTTTAGTGACCATAAACACCGCAAAAAGAATAGGGCTTATTAGTGCGGAGTGGCCTGTCCAGCTTGGGCTGAGAGCCCTGTGGCTGGTTGGCAGTGGTAGAGTCGATATTGGAAGGATTGGGTCTACGATTGCCCGAAGTGGATTGATTGCCCCTTCTCCTTCTTTGAAAAGGAGGAATGTTAGGTACCCCCTGTTGTGCAAATACTTGCCCTGGGGGGGAAGTAAGTGCGGTTGTGGGGGTGGAAAAGGAAATGGAGTGGAAGGTCCAAATGCTGGAGGAGCGAGGACATTAGGTTGTGGATATGGATAAGGTGTAGGGGGGGCAGCAGTAAGGTAAGCAGGAGGGTGGGAAAAAGAAGGAGGCATGCCGTAGCCTGAATACATGCTACCGGGAGGGGCTGGCTCCGGGAGGAAAACCATGGCTCAGAAGAGGTTGGGCGGAGGTATGTGACAGGGCTCCAATGATACCGTCGGTAGAGTGAGATGCCCTTGAGGCATTAGGGCCATTGGGTTTGGGAAGGTCAGGGAGGACGGTATAAACATAACTAGATTGGGCGTAGATAAGGTCATACTTCAAGGCTATTTGGAGGGCGGCTTCTTCGGTTTGGGGAAAATAGGATGCGACATCTTTTCCAATGGGAGGTAAGAGAGAGCAAAGGAACCAATCCATGTAAACCCGATCTTCAAAGGGGGGAGCACGGCACAAGCTCCGTCGTCGCCGCCATTCTTGGACATGAGCAGAAAGGCGGGTCGAAGAGGATTGATGGAAAGAGGTTAAAAGCTCGGTACCAGTGTCGTATCGGAGGGGGAGCTGGAAGTAGGATAAAAAGGCTTGGGAAATGGTCGCAAAAGTGGTATGGGAGGAGGTGGCCTGTTCAACATACCATTTAGAAGCGTCGCCTGTAAGCATGCGTTAGAACAATCGAAGACGGATGGAGTCATCGGTGATGGAATTAGAGGAGCACCACATGTGGAAAGAGTGGATATGGTTAGAGGGATCTTCGCTAGCAAGGTCTTCGAACTTGGGAATGTTGGAGGGGAGCTTGGTTGGCATAGCAGGACAACTCACATCGTGGCGAATGGGATCATTAATCAGCTGATTGAAGTCGGGGAGACTGAGGCCAGCCATATAAGGGAGTAATGGGGCAGTCGAGGTAGGTCCCGTAGTGGTTCCACTGGAAATGGACCCGACGGTAGAACCAGGGTTAGGGCTAGGTCCGGAACTAGACATGGTGAAGGGAAAAGAGGGGGAACCAGAAGTAGGGGGAGAACCTGAACAATCAGAAGAGGAGTCGGAGTGCGGACTCAGGGGAAGACTGACTCAATGACGACGGGAAGGAGGAAGTCGTCCAAGCGAAAACTGAGGATGAAGGCCAAGAAGTCTCCGGGAGCGGCGCCTTGGGGGTGCAATGATGATAGGAAGAAGATAAACCGACGAGGGCAGGAGGGGAAAAATCAAGTGAGGTCAAGGGCAGAGAGGTGCAGTGACAATTTATTTTAAAGTCTTTTCTAGGCGGTGTTAACCAGGTGCTTCTTTGCTTAGGGTCAGCGTGTGGCGTGCGTTAATTTTAATTGTTTAAACCCAAACGTTTTGAGAGTAAAAGAAAAAGTGTGTTGCGTAATGGAAAAGAAATCTGCAGTAAATAAGACTGAAAGAATATAAAATTAACAACTAATAATGCATAAATCTAACCCAAAAATGTGAGTCTCTCAAAACTAGTCTACAAGAGGGAAAAAACCAGGAAAAGCACGCTAAAATATGCCAATATATCTAAGGTCTGGAGGGACTGGGATCCAAAGGGTGAATCTGCTGAAAAGTGGTGCAGAGAACAACAAAGAGGCAGAGGCAAGGTTGCTGCTAAAAAGGAGGAGATCAGCTAAAGAGAGGAGAGACAAGGCAGTGGCCTTAGAAATGAACCCAAACAAAACGAGATGAGATGGTTTTGAGAGGGAGAAGAGCTGATCTAAAAGGGATCTGAAAAGGAGGTATCAGATCTGAGAAAAAGAGGGCTGAAACTCTGGAAATTCAGACTTCTGAAACAGTAAAGACTCGTCCACAAAAAGTGGAGGGTACTAGAGCCCTAAGGGGCAAGATTCCCTCTTAGGTGAGTGATGCAGATCAGAAACAGGTCCAAACGGGCAGAGACAGAGGCTGGAAAAACCTGACAGAAGCTTCAGAGAAACCCAGAAAAAGTGCTGAAAAATTTGCAGAAAAAGTGCAGGTCGCAGGTTCTGACCTATTTTTAGTTTAGGTCGCAGGTTTGGGGCAGAAAAAGTGCGTCCTGAGGCTCAGGTTGCACTTTTTGGGCCAATAAGTGCGACTTGCAGATCCGGCTGTCTCGGCGGCAGATTTCAGAAAAATTTTGTCGTCTCAGTTGCGGCTGATGTCTGTCACTTGCACAATAAAGCCAAAAACACACAGAAGTTAAAAATTTTACTGTTTAAATGGTTTTAGGGGTGAAAATCACCATAAATATAGGAAAAACAAAAAATGGAAGAGAAACCCTAGGGTCTGAAACAGCTGGATATGTAGGAATAGATAAAACGACAGTGGTCGCAAAAGAAAACCTGTGTGGAGTCGCCAATTGTTAGTATGAATCTTTCGTCGTAAAAGATCACTTTAGCTACGCATAAAAAATAGCCCTAACATCAATTATGGCTGCAAAATACCTTTAATATTGCTGCACAAATTCAGATCTAAGCACAAAAGATATTAAGCAGATAAAAAATAACATAGCTCCATAGATCCAATGAACAAGACAAGAAGAATGTATATGAAAGAATTTTGTATTATATTAAAGAATGGGGCACCTGAGAGGAAAACAAGAAAGGTGTTTTCCGGTTCTCCTTAGTGGGATGGGTTCTTGGAAGTCCTCAGTGTTTCAGATCTAGCATTTCTCTCTCTTATGGATGTGAAAAAGCAAACATAGAACTCAATGGGAGTTCACAAAGAAAAATAGAAAAATGGTGACCAAGAGAAGATCTAGAGTGATCTAATGCAATTAAGGTGGTTAATGAATGGGGAAAACCCCCCTATTTATAACAAAATATTGGGGCGGTCTAGAACTCGGTGCATGAATAAAATATTATTAATTGAATTCTAGAAGCACCTTCTAGGAATATTTTATTATATTTGTTGGAGGAAAAAGGGTTCTTGACTTGGGTCAATTCCTTTATTTATAAATAATAAATAAATAAATGATTTATTTATCATTTTAGGGGAATGATGGCAATAAATAATGGTTTATTTGATTATTTATGGATGATTTAATCAAATTTAACTAAGAATATTATTTAAATAATGATTTAAATAACTTGTTCTTAGGAAATAATTAAATAAATAAAGATTTATTTAATTAATTTCTTTGTTTTGGGTTAAAAATGACCAAATAAGTTATTTTATGTGGTGAAAGCAATTTTACTCGGGGTAAAATTGGTCTTACATGGTGTACTTGGGTTCATCTAATAATAATAGGTTAGATGACCAAAAAAATGGTATAACAACTTTAGTTAGTACTCCTGTTAAGACCATTTTGTCAAATACTAATAGAACAAATCAGTAAGCTGATGTTGCTTATAGACGGCCAACTAGTAAGGCTGAGACAAGTCCTTCGAAGAGCCAAATTCCTTTCAGCCTTGAGCAGGAAATTTCAAAGATCGGAATCTATGTTCCCTTAACTGAGTTAGTTGCCCAGAGTGTATATAGGACCCAAATTTTGAAGGCTTTAAATATTGAGGACAATAATGATACAGTCAATCTTAATGATGACTAGTCAGAGCTCATTTTTGGTCCTAAGATTGAAGGTATATATCAAGAGAGACCTATTCCCCCCTTTTATGTGAGTTTAAATGTTCATGACAAGATCCTGCATAATGTTATGCATGACTCTAGAGCCTCTCACAACCTTATGCCAAAGGTGATAATGGAAAGGCTAGGACTAGAGATAACCAGACCTTACAAGGATTTATATTCTTTTGATTCCAACATAGTGAAGTGTCTGGGTCTAATCAAAGGCCTTTGTGTGAGTTTGACCCAAATCCCAGCCAAGTGCATGGTGATGGATGTTGTGGTGGCTGATGTGCCTCCTAAGTATGGCATGTTGCTGTCAAGATCATGGGGTGCCAAGCTGCAAGGTACCATACAGATGGATGGAACATATGCCACTATTCCTCTCTTTAGCCAGCTTAGAAGACTATACAGAGAGTCACACATGAAATTCATGGTCAGTAGCTCAGAAAAGCCTGAAAATTATCCCATTTACTCTGTCCATACTGACCTGGATTCGTTTATCTTTTATAATAATAATCCACAAAGTAGTTAGAGCCAGAACACAGTGACTCAGATAACCAATTAGAGGCCCCTAATCTAGAAATGATGGCAGTTCTAGATATGGAAGAAAACGAGAGAGAAACTTTTGAACAGTGTGTTGAAACAACGAACCAGAGTGAACAAAGCCAAGATGGCAAACAACAGACTACCCCTTACACTCAACTCCATGAAAATCCTGAAGAACAACACTCAACACAACATGTTGCAGATCCCAGAATAGAACACAATAATGAACAATGTAATAGGGATGAAAACGATGTTAACCCTACAAACAATCCCTTATGGGTCATGAAATTTGACGGGTCTTGCACTAAAAAGAGTGCAGGAGCTGGGGTATGGTTGGTAGACACTAAGAACAATTACTCTGAATGCCATGCTTTCAAGCTAGATTTCAAATGCTACAATAACATCGCAGAGTATGAGGCTCTCATCCTAGGATTGTGTCTATTGAAAAAACTAGGAGCCAAGAAGATAATTGTTCAGGGAGACTCAGAATTAGTCATCAAACAACTAAACGGAGAGTATGCCATTAAGCATCCTAGACTAAGGGTATACCAAAATAATGCCATAGATTTCCTAAACATGTTTACAAGATATGAGCTCGTGTTTGTCCCAAGAAGTCAAAACATAATTGCAAACGGGTTGGTCTGCGCTGCTAGTTCATGTCAAAAATTACCTGGTGATAAACAGATCATCATTCAAACAAAATATAGACCTGCAGTGCCATATAATGAAAAATATTGGTAGGTCTTTGAGGGTGACAAGCAGATAGAGGATTTCCTGCTTGGCAGGAATGAGTTTGAATTATCTGATTTAGATTCTAAATCTGACGAAAATTGCCTCAACAAAGAGTCCCTTGAAGGAGATAAACTATCTGGTCCCATAAAAATAAACATGTTAACTAAAAAACTTGAAGCTCACACTGAAGAATACAAGGACACAGAAGACGAAGACATTGAGGTATTGTCGTCAAAAGAAAAGAACATACCTTGGGGGCTAGCACCTTTAGAAGACCTGTTTGATTTTAACGACGTAGAAAAGAAACCCATTGTAGAATACATAGAGTCTGATGTCGAGGAATGCAACATAGACACCAAAGATCAACCTAAAATGATTAAATTAGCTGGCTCCTTACCAACAAACATGAAAAAGAAATTCATTGACTTATTTAAAGAGTTTTTTGATGTGTTTTCCTGGAGCTATGAAGACTTAAAAGCCTATGATAGAAAAATCATCTAGCGTAAGATCCCATTGAAAGAAAAACAAAAACCCTTTAGGCAAAAATTGCATCGAATTAATCCAATACAACTGCCTCTAGTAGAAAAGGAAATCAAGAAAATGTATGAGGCAGGAATCATATTCCTTGTGAGGTTTTCAGATTGGGTTTCTAACCTTGTAGCTGTGAGGAAAAAGACAGGAGAAATCAGATTGTGCATTGATTTCAGAAACCTTAACAGAGCCTCCCTAAAGGACAATTACCCTTTACCCAAAATGGAACACATTCTACAAAGGGTAGTCGGTTCAAAGAGGGTTTCTTTGTTATATGGTTTTTCAGGGTATAACCAAGTTTTAGTACTCCCAGAAGACCAACTCAAGACAACTTTCACCACTCCCTCGGGCACTTTCATGTATGTGAAAATGCCTTTTGGATTAATGAATACTGGGGCCACTTTCCAAAGGGCCATGGACATTCAATTTTTAGAGGAGATAGGGCACTTCATTGTAATTTACCTTGATGACATAACAATTTATTCCAAATCTAATGAAGAGCACCTGAAACATTTAAGAAAGGTCCTTGAAAAGTGCAGAAGGTTTGGATTATATTTAAATCCCAAAAAGACGGTGTTTGGCCTTCAGGAACATAAACTCCTTGGCCATATCATATCAGAAGAAGGGATTAAAATAGATCCAAAGAGAGTTGAGGGAATACTACAGATTAGCCAACCAAGGAACATAAAGGAATTTCATTCCTTCATTGGAAAGATTAACTTTTTGAGGAGGTTCATTCCCAACTTGGCAGAGCTCCTTAGAAACATGACTAATATGCTCAAAAAAGAAGTAGGAGTGAAATGGACTGTAGAAGCCAAAATATCCTTCGAATTGGTAAAACATGCACTCACTTGGGCACCTGTCCTGATCAACCTTGACTTTTTGAAGGATTTCCTTCTTTTCTCCTTTGCCTCAGAGCATACTGTAGCTGCTGTCCTATTGCATAAAAACCCAGAGGGATAGGAACAACCTATTTCTTTTTTTAGTAAGACTTTAAGGGATGCACCCTTGAAATATAACATAATGGAAAAACAGGCCTATGCTTTGGTAAAGGCCTTAAAGGACTTCAGGGTGTATATTCTACATTCTCACATCATTGCTTATGTTCCTAACATAGTGGTAAAAGACATCTTGTCACAAGACCCAGATGGAAAGAGGGGCAAATGGATTGCAGCAATACTAGAGTATGATTTGGAAATCAAACTCATTAAAGGTTAGGGCTTAGCTCAATTAATGGTTGAATCTAATATACAAGCCCTTGACATCAACATGGTAGATGCCTTGGATGAACAGGAAGAATTGGTTGCTCCCACTGTGGAAGAGCAGTTTCAAAACTCACCTTAGTATGCTGACATCTTGTATGTACTTACAAATCTTAATGCTCCTCCTGATTTATCAAAAACAAAGGCAAGGTTTTTAAAGTTGAAAGCTAGGAAGTATTTCATTTTAAATGAATGTTTATATTGGAAAGATGATAATGGTTTATTGCTTAAATGTTTGTGTGAAGTTGATGCAGAAAGGATCAAGCATGAATTCCATGAAGGAGAGTGTGGAGGTCATCTCTACTGGAAAACCACAACCAATAAAATCCTTAGAGCTGGCTATTACTAGCCCACCCTCTTTCAAGATGTCCATAAAATGATAGTTTCCTGTCACAAATGCCAAATTTTTGAAGGCAGAAGAAAACTCCTCCCTTCACCATTACAACCTATCACTGTTGAAGCTCCTTTTCAACAGTGGGGCCTAGATTTCATAGGATAAATCCATCTTGCTTCGTCTGCCCAACACAAATGGATTCTCACAGCCACTGACTACTTCACCAAATGGATAGAGGCCATACCTTCTAGGAAGGCCACAGATTCTGTCATTATAAAATTTCTTGAAGATCATATCCTGTCTAGATTTGGCTGTCCTAGGAAGATTATTACTGATAATGCTGCTGCTTTTGGTTCCAGAAAGATGATTGATTTTTGTCACAGGTATCAGATTACACTTGGTCATTCTACTGCTTACTAATCTCAAGGTAATGGGCTAGCAGAATCATCAAATAAAAGTTTGGTGACCATCATCAAGAATCTGCTTGAGGAAAATAAAAAATCATGGCATAACAAGTTGGTGCATGCTTTGTGGGCAGACAGATTGACCACAAAGAAGTCCATTGGAATGTCCCCTTACTAGCTTTTTTATGGAGCAGATGCAGTGTTTCCTACCAGCCTAGGTGTACCAGTGATAAAATTAGTCCAAGAAATACAGTCAGAAGAGGACAACATGATAAGGAGGATTAATCAGACAATACATCTCCAGCAGATAAGGGAAGAGGGTTACAATAGAGCTCAGAAGGTGCAAGAGAAAATAAAGAAATTGTTTGACAAAAGAACCAAAGCTTGTGACTTCAACATTGGAGACAAGGTACTCAAGTGGGACTCCAGAAGAGAGGATAAGGGTAAACATGGCAAATTTTACTGTTTGTGGCAAGTTCATTACATTATTCAGTCCATCATTGGTCCAAATTCCTTTTTTCTGCAAGAGTTAGATGGCATAGATCTTTTTGGGGGTCCTGTCAATGGCAGGGTTCTTAAGCATTACTACTGCTGAGTTCAATTTTTAAGCTTTCATTTCCATTGTAAATACCATTTCTTTGTTCAGTATCACAAAGGGAAAAAATACAAAAATAAAATAAAAAATAAAATAAAAGAGGGCATATTATAAAAAACAATAAAGGTATAGCCCCATACCAAAAGATAAACAAATCTGAAAGTGTGCAAGCTCAAATGCCACTCCTGAAAAACACATTCCTAGTTAGTCAAACAACCTAATCTTGACTAATTAGTTTTGAATTTACTGCTGATAGGATAGTGAATTTTATTTTCCAAACTATTTAATCTTGGCTTATCAGTAGATAGATTAGGTTAGAAACTAAAGGTTCAAACATGCTCAAAACCTAAACCTAAGTTTCCAAGCAAGAATTGACTCCAAACTATGTTTTGTTCTGAGTCAAAACAGAGGTAAATCTAGTTCTAATCAGCTCAAAATATGAACCAGAGAAAAAGAAAGAACAACTCAATCAAGAGGCAATCAGAGCTATAGAAAGGTGAAGGAAGTGCATGAAATTTCAGATCTTAAGCCTTCCATTTTTTATTTTGATTTTTCTGCAAAATAAATGTCTATTTGCAGCTTGTTTTTATCCCATGGATCACAACAAGTCAAACAACTTAATCTTGACTTGACTGTTTTTAAATTTTTGTTGTAGAATTTAGAGAATAAAATCTATTGGACAGTTTAATCCCAACAGATAGTAGATTAGGTATAGAATTATATGGATTCAACTGTTTAATCTGAGTTCATGGATAAATAAGGAGTAGAAATAGATTACATTTCCTGCTTTCAAAAGAATAAAATGTTGTAAAGAGTTTTCCAATTCAAGTGCACTCTAAAATGAAGAAAAAATGTTAGATCAGTAGGATTGGGTAGGTAGAAAGCTTGTTGATGAAGATCCATTGTTTTCCATGGTTGCTAATATGTTTTCAGGAAAAAGAAGAGCATCCAAGCAAAGAAGGCAGCCCAATGGATAAGGCATTGATCAACCCCCCATAGAATGCAAGTCTGAAGTTCTTGATGCCTTTAGGAAGGCACCATCCCCAAGTGGAGCCACTGTTGGCCACCTATAAAATTTGTTCTATCAAAAGGTGGCCAAAACATTGTTTAGCCTTCAAGGAATAGTTTCATTGCAGAAAGTGTGTCTCTTGAAGCCTCTGGAAGACATCATATCCTTGTTTCAATCTTCATTGTTGTTCCCATTTCAAGCTCAAAAAATTCTGCTGAATTCCATGAGAAAGATTGCTGCAAAATCCCCTTTTTTCCCCTTCCCGCACTCAAAAAATAACCTTCATTTTACTCTCTTGTCCCCCATCAAGATCCCTCATTCTCATAATTCTTCCATCTCCCCTTCATCAAAATCCCTTTCATAAGGTTTTAAGATCCTTTTTGGCCTTATCGAAACCCCCAAAACCCTTCGAAAACCATTGAAAATCTATGAAAAAACCCAATTTCTTATTATTAAGGGTTTAAGCCCCCTTGGGCTAGGTCTCTAACCATTTCCTTCCATACGCCCTGGTGCTGGAACTAGGCACTGAGCCATTTGGGCGCCTAACCTTATTTTATATTATCCCGCTCGAAAATATTAAAAACCTTATGATTTTTCGGAAACTTTTGGTTTTTTAATTATTTTCTGAATTTCTGTCTGTGCAAAATTCTAGATTAATTTCTGCCATCGATCTGATCCGTTGATCGACGGTGCGGAACCTATCATGGTCGGTGGTCCCCGTCGCGCTAAATACTGTGCAGAAACCGGTGGTATCCATCATACCGCCTTCTAAGGGCTGGCGGTATTTTTCATTTCGGAGCGATTCCATACAACGGTTGATGTGTGGCACCAGCACTATTTGAAAACAGCCCCCCCATCGCGTGTTAACGTTCATCCACAGATCTGGTGCGATATTGTTGTGCACCGTTTGATCTGGGGTGGGCCATCCGACGGTAGTCGCTCCCCGAAGATGAGCGGAAGTTAACCTAGGCAAACAGTGCCCCTGGCCCACTGTACATCGCCCTTCGATGCGTCCTCAACCCTCGATCTCCTCCTGAGATCGACGGTCCAGATTTGATTGCATGCCCCGCCGTTGCCCGGTCCCAGCGCCACATCAAAATCCACGCGGCAGATTTATATTGAGCAGGTCTCCGTGTTTTCCTCATCCAGTCAGCATTTCCAGACTCGGGAACGTTACTTAACATGATTTCATTGGATTTTTTATGTCCGGGTGTATTTTATAAAGTTTATTGGCACCCGATCTCCACTGTTGATTGTGTGGGCCAATCTCATCCGACGGCCCACAATCATCTCGAACCCCATACACTATTTTTCGCCGAAAAAAAAGGTTTTTTAATCGATTTTCTCCAAAAACCGACTCCTCCACATTATTTTTCACCTCTGTTTCCCACCGTCGATCTCTGCGCGATCGACGATTCTGATTTAAACTTTTCTTCCGCCATCTTTTTTACTTTTCCCGGTCAATCTCGACTGTTGGATGATGCCATCCAACGGCTATGCTCTCTCCATGTGCCTTCTGAAGAAATCAGCCTATATATGCAGGATTTTTTAATATATTTTCGTATTTTTGCAGGGTTTTAATTGATTTTTTCCACCATGCTGAAGAAAAATTCACAGGTCGAGGGTGACGATCCTCCCGCCTGCAATTCACCATAAAATCACTTGCAGGGTTTTAAATTCGCATTTTATCAATGAATTCATGAGGCATTGATGCCATTCGACCCCTGTACAGCCCTGCACACCAGAAAACACAGTTAATCGAGCACCGATCAAAGAGTATCAGTGTCGAAGATAGAACACACCAGAAACAGGAGATTGAAGACCTAAAACACAGTTCTTAAGTAAATTAAAGGTGTTTTGGGAAAGACAAAGACATCTGTCGAGCTGAGAAACCCTCCACCACCATAAGAAGAGGCCAATTGAACCCTCTCCAGCTCCTAAAGACACCTGCAGCCTCACAGAAATCAAAGGAAGCTTAGTCATTACCTGAACAAGAGGTGTTTACTTGAAGATAGCTGAACAATTAATACAAATCAAAGAATCTTATCTCTAATTGTTGGCAGAACCATTTTAGAATATTAACAGTAGTTCAGAATCATATCTTTCGATCATTATATCTCGAAAGGCAGGAACAGATGTAATGGAGCAGAGTTAGGAATGATTACATAATTAATGATACTTGATCCTTGGGAAATATTCCCACTTCCACATTTCTCTATAAATACCACTGTATAACATAAGAAAATGTTGGTCTCTGGACATCTGAATGCATGTAATGGTTTTCTGAAGCTACTGATGCACTGTGTGCAATTTGAAGATAAATAAGCTGATATGAGAAATTTGAAGTTGTAGAGACCCTCCGGGCTTGCTGATTGTAACTAGTTTGAACATCAAATACAAGCTGATGATTTATGGGATCCTGATTTGTGTCAATGGTGATGTGTTCCTCACTGTCAATTTTTATTTTATTTAAGTTTTCACTCTGTTCATTTTCTCTGATAAGGAACAACAAACATAGAGCTAGGACTTACTCTCAGTAGTACCCTACTCATACTGAAAGATTTATTTTCTATGCTTTTTCTCTTGTTAATACTGAGTATATTAAAGCAGGTTGGTTTCAAAGCACTTGCCTGATCTAGATTGCTCATTATGATGATCATCAGTGTTTTCCTTTAGAATATGCTGAAAGCAGATTGGTTTCAAAGTACTCACCTGATCTTAAGCTGTTCTAACTGTTTTTAAATGTCTTTTGACTGAAAGTACTTCAAAGCAGGCTAGTTTAAAAGCACTTACCTGATCTTAGAATGCTTTATATTTTGTTTCTCTAAACTCAAAGTACTTCAATGCAGGTTAGTTTAAAATCACTTACTTGATCACAGAATTATTTTATGTTTTGTCTCTCTAAGCACATGTTGAAAGCAAGGTAGTTTAAAAGCACTTACTTGATCTTAGACTGTGCACTATTCTTCATTTTGTTTTTTTCTCCACTTCCTATCTGTTTCACTCCATAAATCACCTTAAGAGATCCTTTGACATAAGTGACTTGCCTCAAATATCCCTCTTGAACCTTGCTGTCCAATTAAAATCCTCCTATGACTCCATAGCCCAATGGGTTAAAACTATCTTTTCCTTTTTCTATCAACCAAATCATTCCTTCACTTGCAGACATCTTCACCCTTCATTTTGAACTACCTTCACCTTCATCATGTCTTTGCCCAACCAAAAAAAACAAAACAAAACTCATGTTCTTCATAACTAGCCTAATACCACATTTCATGCTTTAAATATCACATCTTTAAACTCATTTATAGAGAGATCCCTCTCTGGATTGAGGGCTAGATCCTTGAATCCCAAAGCAGTTTGATGTTACCCCTATAGTTGGACTTTTTCCAACCTTACTAATTATAGAGACCCTAACAGACCACACTGCGGCAGCAAAGGGATCAAGATGTGCACAAACTGACGAATTTGTTCCATAACCTGCGTAGAAATTTGGGTATTAAAGATTTAGAGAGAAATTTGGTGCTCAAGTCCTACAGCTTTTTGCATAGACACATTCAGGAGGAAATGGAGTTCCTCGACATTGCATCGCTTGGCACGGCATATCACTATGCCGCCAAGATCGAGAAGAAATTTAAGAAAAAGAAGCGAGACTTTTATTCACGAATCTGAACCCAGGGAAAAGCGCCCCTGAACCGAAGAACAAGGGGCAAGGCCAAAGCGGTGTGACTCAGAACAACACCAAAAATCCAAAGAAGGACACGGTGAGGTGGTGTGAATTTCATAACAGCCCCACTCACAGCACAAACGAGTGTCGGGCCAAACAGTCATTGGTGGAAAAAATAAAGGCACCCGAATCAAATGCATGCTTTGATCCTATTTCAGAACCAGAAAGTGGCTTGGCCTACTGACCATAGCACACCCACACCTGCATACAATCGAGTGGCTTCACCCAGGGAGAGATCTCCACTTCTGCCAGCAGTGCTGCCTTCTGTACAATATCAAGCCATTCACGGATGAGGTATTGTGTGATGTTGCTCCTCTTGAAGTAGCATATGTATTATTGGTCCAACCATACTTATGGATGCAACATGATGTGTATGATTCTAGGCCTCGTGTTGTTATTATTACTTTGGAAAATAACTTGTACAGGATACCAGATGTAGTACTGCCTCTTATCATCTCTTTGACTACTGCAAAAAAACGAAGTAAGATTGTTTCCCAAACCAAGAAATTTATTTTCCTTACAACTCGCTCACAGGGAAAGAAGAATATTGTGGCCACAACCTCAAAACAGGGCTCCACTACATTGCTACAGTAGATGGACAAAGCCATGGAGGAATATGAGGAAATTTTCTACTCACTCACAGAGGTTCCTCCGCACTCTCAGGACAAGCACTCCATAGATATGACCCCCGACACACTGCCGCCTGATGTTTCCATACCTCATAGGAATTCACAGACTGAATTTGCACATGTACTATTTGAGGCTGATAAAGAAACCAAATTTACTAAACGCATCTAGCATGTCCGCCCGCAGGTCCATGTCATCTTCGAAAAATCTAATACCCAGTTCAACTGAATTTGCCTCATCTCATGGAGGATCTCAAATTAATGGGGACCATTTCTTCCTAAGGAGGGAGGATGATACATGTGGATATCGGTGGCCACCCACCTATTCCATTTGGACCTGCACCATCAATTCTTGCAGCTTTTCACTTTCATCATAACTTACTACTTTTAGCAGGTTGTCGGTTCTTGAAATTTCGAAGCCGTTTGGAGGCCCTAATGAGCCACGTGGATATTGGTGGCCACCCACCTATTCCATTTGGAGCTGCACCATCTGTTCTTTCAGTTTTTCAGTTTCGGCACAACTTACAATTTTTAGCAGTTTTTCGGGTCCTGAACTTCCAGAGCTGTTTTGAGGTTGTAAATGATGTTTTTTGGGAAAACAGGGAGCAACTTGGGTGCTCCTTGGATATATATTTTGAACGAGGTATGATGCACGTCAAACATAGATCGTATGCAAAAGTTATGTCCCCATGAAGTTGAAACACCAATTTACCGAAACAGGGCCCATAGTTTTGTTGCTTCATCTCCTACGGTTACGTTTTTCGATATTTAGGGTTTTGCATTGTTTCTCAACAATAAATATGCCTTCGAGCCTCATTGTAACACAGTTCAGAGGCATGTAGCTACCACATCTCTTCTCAAGGAAAAGCTACCAGTGCCCTAGCAAGTTTATTTCCATTGTCTGTAAGCAAATTTTAGTTCTTTGATATTAATGAAATGAATTTTTATTTCCACTGCATCTTTGTATTTATGGTTATATGTGTATTATGTTGTGTTCCTACATAAATCTGGATCAGTGGTATCAGAGTGGTTTTATGTTTCTTGATTATTCTTTGCATGTCCCCAACGAGGTCGGGGTATAAGGAGTTAGGGCTCGATCTGGTTGAACCTTTGCAAGATCAGCCTCGCAAACTGTGATGGTCGCCCATGGGGGAAAAAAACAAAGATGAGTGATCAGGAGATCCTATCAAAATATTGCTCAAGCAATCCCTCGAAAAACAAAGGAATGCGATGATGGATAACTTTGCCTAGATCCTTCAACGACTGCCCACCTACGACACATTTGCATCCAACAACCACTTTGGAGGTGCCACGCCCTTCAAGGTACAGGTAAAATTTGACATTCCTATATTTGAAGGCCAAATAGATGCAGAAACTATAGATAGATGGTTGAATTTTCTAGAAGGTTATTTCTCGGTCCACAATTTCTCCGACTTAGAAAAGATAAATTTTTCACTCCTCAAAGCTGCCCCTTATGTCAAAGATTGGTGGGAAACCTACTGTGATCAAGAGGACGAGGGGGAACCCTCTCTGTTCTCAACCACACCCACTTGGAATTTTTTCCAAGATGGCATCAAGGAAAAATATTACCCCGTGGGGAGATATGAGGACAATTACATCTAATGGACCACGTTGCAGTAGTAAAGGGATCAAGATATGCATGAAATGACGAATTTATTCCATACCTTGCACACAAAGTTGGGTATTAAAGATTCAAAGAGAAATTTGGTGCTCAAGTACCGCGGTTGTCTGCATAGACACATTCAAGAGGAAATGGAATTCCTCCACATTAAATCACTTGGCACAACATATTGCTATGCCGCTAAGATCAAGCAGAAATTTAATCAAAAGAAGAGATACTTTGGATCCACAAATCCGAAGCCAAGGAAAGGAAATAAACCAGAGAAAAAGGGGCAAGGCCAAAGCGAGGAGACTCAGAACAACACCACAAATCCAAATAAGGACACGACGAAGTGGTGTGAATTTCATAACAGCCCCACTCACAGCACAAATGAGTGTCGGTCCAAACAGTCGTTGGTGGCTGAACTAAAGGCACCTAAATCAGATGCATGCTTTGATCCTAAGTGAGAAAAAGATAGAGGCAATGGTAAAGGGAATCAGATCATTGATGCAGATCCCAGTGCAATTTTTTCCACCACCAAGATTTGGAGGGAGGATCCTGAGGATCCAAAGGAGGGCGAGCGCCTCTTCCATTCAAAGATGTGGGTGAAGGGTTCTCCACTGCAATTCCTTGTCGATAGTTGAAGCCAAAAGAACCTCATTTTAGCAGATTTCATGAAGAGGCTTGGCCTACTGAACATAGCACACCTGCAACCATATACAATCAGGTGGCTTCACCCAGGGAGAGATCTCCGCGTCCGCCAGCAGTGTTGCCTTCCATACAGTATCAAGCCATTCACGGATAAGGTATTGTGTGATGTTTCTCATCTTGATGTAGCTGATGTATTATTGGGCCAACCATACTTATGGAGGCGACATTTTGCGTATGGGTCTAGGCCTCGTGCTGTTATTATTACTTTGGGAAATAACTTGTGCAGGATACCAGAGGTAGTACTTCCTCCTGTCATCTCTTTGACTACTGCAAAACAACACAGTAAGATAGTTTCCAAAACCATGAAATTTATTTTCCTTACAACTCGCTCATAGGGAAAGAAGAATATTGTGGCCACAACCTCAAAACAAGGCTCCCCTACACAGCTGCAGTAGATGGACAAAGTCATGGAGGAATATGAGGACATTTTCTCCTCACTGAGAGAGGTTCCTCCACACTGTCAGGATAAGCACTCCATTGACTTGACCCCTGACGCACCGCTGCTTGATGTTTCCATACCTCATACGACTTCACAGACTGAATCCACACATGTATCTTATGAGGCTAATAAAGAAACAAAATTTACTAAACACATCCAACATGTTCGCCCGTAGGTCAATTACATCTTCGACAAATATAATACCTAGTTCAACAAAATTTTCCTCATCTCATGGAGGATCTTAACGTAATGCCGACCATTGCCTCCTGAGGAGGGAGGAATGATCCAAGTGGATATCGGTGGCCACCCACCTATTCCATTTGGACCTGTACCATCAATTCTTGCAGCTTTTCACTTTCAGCATAACTTACTATTTTTATTAGGTTGTCAGTTCCTGAACTTTCAGAGCCGTTTGGAGGCCCTAATGAGCCATGTTTATATTGGTGGCCACCCACCTATTCCATGTGGACCTGTGCCATCAGTTCTTTCATTTTTTTAGTTTCAACACAACTTACTACTTTTAGCATTTTTTCGGGTCCAGAACTTCTGAAGCTATGTTGAGGCCCTAAATGACGTTTTTTGGGAAAATCAGGAGCAACATTGATCAATCAACTGATGTTGGTCACACCAAAAGCTGTACTCCTTAGACAGATATTTCTAACGAGGTATGATGCACTTAAAATGGAGATCATATGCCAAACTTACGTCCCCAGGAAGTTGAAACACCAATTTACCCAAATGGGGCTCATAGTTTTGGCGCTTCATCTCCTACGGTTAGGTTTTTGGATGTTTAAGGTTTTGCATTGTTTCTCAACAATAAATAAGCCTTCGAGCCTCATTGTAACATAGTTAAAAGGCCTATATAAACCACATATCTTCTCAGAGATAAGCTACCAGCGCCCTAGCTAGTTTATTTCCACTTTGTCTGTAAGTAAATTTTAGTTCTTTGATATTAATGAAATGAAGTGTTATTTCCACTGCATCTTTGTATTTATGGTTATATGTGTATTCTGTTGTGTTCCTTCATAAATCCAAATTAGTGGTATCATAGCGGTTTTCTTTTTCTTGATCCTTCTTTGCATGTCCCCAACGAGGTCAGGGTCTCGATCTGTATGAACCTTTGCAAGATCAGCCTCGCAAACCCCGACGACCGCCCATGGGGGATGAAAAGAAAGATGAGGGAGTAGGAGATCCTATCAAAATATTACTCGATGAGGCCCTCAAAAAACAAAGGAACGCGATGATGGATAACTTTGCCTAGATCCTCCAACGACTGCCCACCTATGGAATATCTACATCCAACAGCCACTTTGGAGGCGCCACGCCCTTCAAGGTATAGGTAAACTTTGACATTCCTGTATTTGAAGGCCAGATAGATGTAGATATTGCAGATAGATGGTTGAATTTTCTAGAGGGGTATTTCTCGGTCCACGATTTCTCCGACCGAGAAAATTTTATTTTTGCACTCCTCAAAGTTGCCCCCCATGTCAAATATTGGTGGGAAACTTACTGTGATCAAAAGGACGAGGGGGAACACACTCGGTTCTCGGCCGCACCCACTTGGAATTCATTCTAAGATAGAATCAAGAAAAAATATTACCCCATGGGGAGCTATGAGGACAAGTACATCCAATGGACCACACTGCAGCAGTAAAGGGATCAAGATGTGCACGAACTAACGAATTTTTTCCATACCCTGCGTACAAAGTTAGGTATTAAAGATTCAGAGAGACATTTGGTGCTCAAGTACCGTAGCTATCTGCATAGACACATTCAGGAGGAAATGGATTTCCTCCATATTACATCGCTTGGCACAGCATATCGCTATGCCGACAAGATCGAGCATAAATTTAAGAAGAAGAAGCGAGACTTTGGATCTGCGAATCTGAAGCCAGGAAAAGGGGCCCCTAAACCACAGAACAAGGGGCAAGGCCAAAATGGGGCGACTTGAAACAACACCACCAATAAAATTAAAGACTCAAGGAAGTGGTGTGAATTTCATAACAACCCCACTCACAGCACAAACGAGTGTCGGTCCAAACAGTCATTGGTGGCCGAACTAAAGGCACCTGAATCATATGCATGCTTTGATCCTGAGTCAGAACCAGACAGAGGCAATTAAAAAGGGAAGTAGATCATTAATGTGGATCCCAGTGCTATTGTAGCCACCGCCAAGATTCAGAGGGAGGGTTCCGAGGATCTAGAGGAGGGGGAGCACCTCTTCCATTCGCAAATGTGGGTGAAGGGTTCTCCACTGCAATTCCTTATCGATAGCAGAAGCCAAAAGAACCTCATTTCAGTAGATTTCATGAAGCGACTCGACCTACCGACCATAGCACACCCAAAACCATATACATTCGGGTGGCTTCACCCAAGGAGAGATCTTCGTGTCTACCAGTAGTGCTACCTTATGTACAGTATCAAGCCATTCACAGATGAGGTATTATGTGATGTTGCTCCTCTTGATGTAGTTGATGTATTGTTGGGCCAACCATACTTATGGGGGTGACATGTTGTGTATGAGTCTAAGCCTCCTGCTATTATTATTACTTTGGAAAATAACTTGTGCAGGATACCAGAGGTAGTATCGCCTCATGTCATCTCTTTGACTATTGCAAAACAACGCAGTAAGATTGTTTCCAAAACCAGGAAAATTATTTTCCTTACGACTCGTTTATAGGGAAAGAATAATATTGTGGCCACAACCTCAAAACAGGGATCCCCTGCACGGCTGCAGCAGATGGACAAAGTCATGGAGGAATACGACATTTTTTCCTCACTCACAGAGGTTCCTCCACGCTGTCGGGACAAGCACTCCATTAATCTGACCCTTGATTCATCGCCGCCTGATGTTGCCATACCTCATACGAATTCACAGACTGAATCCACACATGTACTGTCTGAGGCTGATAAAGAAACCAAATTTACTAAACACATCCACCATGTCTACCCACAAGTCCATGACATCTTCGACAAATCTAATACCCATTTCAATAGAATTTGCCTCATCTCATGGATGACCTCAATGCAATGGGGACCATTGTTTCCTAAGGAGGGAGGAATGATCCAGGTGGATATCGGTGGCCACCCATCTATTACATTTGGACCTGCACCATCAATTCTTACATCTTTTCACTTTCAGCATAATTTATTATTTTTAGCAGGTTGTCGGCTCCTGAACTTTCGGAGCTATTTGGAGGCCCTAATGAGTAACGTGGATATTAGTGGCCACAAACCTATTCCATTTGGACCTGTGCCATCAGTTCTTTCAGTTTTTCAGTTTCGGCACAACTTACTATTTTTAGCAGTTTTTCGGGTCCTGAACTTCTAGAGCTGTTTTAAGGCCCTAAACGACATTTTTTGGGAAATCTGGGAGAAACACGAATACATGGACCGATGTTTCCCACACCAAAAGTTTTAATCCTCAAATCGATATTTCTAATGACGTTTGATGTGCATCAAACAAAGATCGTATGCCAGAATTATGTCCCCAGGAAGTTGAAACACCAATTTACCCAAAAGGAGCCCATAGTTTTGGCGCTTCATCTCCTACGGTTAGGTTTTTGGATGTTTATGGTTTTGCATTGTTTCTAAAAAATAAATAGGCCTTTGAGCCTCATTGTAACACATTTTAGAGGCTTGTAGTCAGCACATCTCTTCTCAGAGATAAGCTACCAGTGCCCTAGCTAGTTTATTTCCATTCTTTCTGTAACAAAGTTTCAGTTCTTTGATATTAATGAATGAAGTTTTATTTCCATTGCATCTTTGTTTTTATGGTTATATGTGTATTCTATTGTGTTCCTGCATAAATCTAGATCAATGGTATCAGAGCAGTTTTCCTTTTCTCAATCCTTCTTTGCATGTCCCCAACGAGGTCAGGGTATAAGGAGTTAGGGCTCGATCTGGTTGAAAATTTGCAAGATCAGCCTCGCAAACACCGATGTCCGCCCATGGGGACGAAAAGAAAGATGAGGGAGCAGGAGATCCTATAAAAATATTGCTCAAGGAGGCCCTCAAAAAACAAAGGAACGTGATGATGGATAAATTTTCCCAAATCCTTTAACGACTGCCCACCTACGGCGCATCTGCATCCAACAACCACTCTGGAGGCACCATGCCCTTCAAGGTACATGTAAGAGAGCCTCACAAGTCCTGACCGCTGCCCATGGTGGATGAAAAGAAAGATGAGGGAGCAAGAGATCCTATCAAAATATTGCTCCAGGAGGCCCTCAAAAAACAAAGGAACGCGATGATGGATAATTTTTCCCAGATCCTTCAACGACTGCCCACCTATGGCGCATATGCATCTAACAGACACTCTAGAGGTTCCACGCCCTTCAAGGTATAGGTAAACTTTAACATTCCTGTATTTTATGGCCAGATAGATGTAGACGTCATAGATAGATGGTTGAATTTTCTATAAAGGTATTTCTCGTTCCATGATTTCTCCAACTAAGAAAATATTATTTTTGCACTCCTCAAAGCTGCCCCCCATGTCAAAGATTGGTGGGAAACCTACTGTGATTAAAAGGACGAGGGGGAACCCTCTCTGTTCTTGACTGCACCCACTTGGAATTCATTCTGAGATGGCATCAAGGAAGAATATTACCCCGTGGGGAGCTATGAAGACAAGTACATCCAATGGACCATGCTACAATAGCAAAGGGATCAAGATGTGCACGAACTGATGAATTTGTTCCATATTAAATATTCAGAGAGACATTTGGTGCTCAAGTACTGTAGTTATCTGCACAAATACATTTATGAGGAAATGGAGTTCCTCGACATTACATCTTGGCACGACATATCGCTATGCCACCATGATCAAGCATAAATTTAAGCAGAAGAAGCGAGACTTTGGATTTGAAAATCCGAAGCCAGGGAAAGGCACCCCTGAACTGAAGAATAAGGGGCAAGGCAAAAGCGAGGAAACTCAAAAAAACACCACAAATCCAAATGACACAAGGAAGTGGTGTGAATTTCATAACAGCCCCACTCACAGCACAAATGACTGTCAGGCTAAACAGTCGTTTGTGAACGAACTAAAGGCACCCGAATTAGATGCATGATTTGATCCTGAGTCATAACTAAACAGAGGTAATGAAAAAGGGAAGTAGATCATTGATGTGGATTCCAGTGCTATTGTTGCCACCACCAATATCCAG
Organism: Pinus albicaulis; assembly: GCA_034641835.2. Lineage (NCBI taxonomy): Eukaryota > Viridiplantae > Streptophyta > Pinopsida > Pinales > Pinaceae > Pinus > Pinus albicaulis. The sequence goes on from CM076575.1 coordinate 362,746,242, forward strand.
AGGAGGGGGAGCACCTCTTCCATTTGCAGATGTGGGTGAAGGGTTCTTGACTAAAATTCCTTGTCAATAGCGGAAGCCAAAAGAACCTCATTTCAGCAAAGGTCATGAAGTGGCTCAGCCTACAGACCATAACACATCTGCAGTCATATACAATCTGGTGGCTTCACCCAGGGAGAGATCTCCGCCTCCTCCAGCAGTGTTGCCTTCCGTATAGTATCAAGCCATTCATGGATGAGGTATTTTGTGATGTTGCTCCTCTAGCTGATGTATTATTGGGCCAACCATACTTATGGAGGCAACATGTTGTGTATGAGTCTAGGACTCATGTTGTTATTATTACTTTGGGAAATAACTTGTACATGATACCAGAGGTAGTACAACGTAGGTGGTAGTTGTGGTTTGGGTTGCACCGCTTGATATATTTCCACATCAAACAACATCCAAAATATTTTATTTTCTGTCACCCAGGAAGAAAGCTTGGAGTTTTATAACGATGCATAATTAGCAGCCTCACAAAGATTTGTCTCAATATCTGGTAATTGGTACTATGAAGGTAGTCTCTAACCAATCAACATGATCAATAGCAACAACCAAGCATAATATAAATGCTTTCCATCTTCTTGCACCTCGCGAATGTTTTCCAAAACTTCATTGCACTTGCTCTAAGTACTCTGAGGGTGCAAGTTTAGGGAACTTCACGTGGTCATCTAAGTCCTAGTCTTCTAGCTTTATTAAAGGAACTTTTGCAAACATGTCCCCTTCAAATGGCACATTCTTCGGGAGCAGCGACGTGTTGATATGGGACTTGACCTTATCCAGGTCCCTCGTGACTTCCACATATGGCTTGCGCGGTGCCATGTACTTGGGTAGTCACGAAATTGGGTCTATTTCTTTGAAAAAATCTTCCTCTATGATCACTTATGGTTCTTCAGCCATTAGTATATTTTGTCGCTCAGCTGGGGTTGACTTAGGCTTTGAAGTCTTCTTGCATGGAGACCTCTTAGTCTTCGAGGTCTACCCTTTCTTTGTCTTCTAAGGTTGAGGTTCCGACGCAGATGTTTCTTCAGTTCATTAGGGGAATTTTGATGTCTAAATGGGCCTCCTAAGGAAATTATAAAATAATAGTGGAAATAATAAAATAATATTTGATGACATCATCAAATTTTAGAGGGAAAAAAGAAAAAACTACTTTTTCAACTCGTATTTTCAACTTATCTCCCAAAGTGTTTACTCAAATTTCGAGCAGGAGTATTCGTTGGATGAAAAAATTAATTCCTCATCCAAGGAGTACCCATTTTACATACTTTCGATGGGCCCTGCTACATGAAACATGAGAAATACATGAAAAATGTGATTTCAATCACGTTTTTTCATGTATTTCTCATTTTTTGCATAGCAGGGTCCATCAAAAGTATTCAACATGGGTACTCCTTGGATGACGAATTAAATTTTACATCCAAAGAGTACCCCCACTCGAAATTTGAGTAAAAACTTTGGGAAATAAGTTAAAAATACGAGTTGAAAAGTAGTTTTATTATTTTATTATTTTTTAATCTTTTTACCATTTTACTTAAAAAATGGTGCATCATCCCCCATGGTTGACATCATCATCTTGAATCCTATCGGTTCTTATAAAGTTTATTTTGGTTATACATTTTTCTTAGGAGGCCCATTTTAGACCTCAAAATTCCCCTAATGGGCTTCGCAGAGGGGGTAGGATCTGTAGCATTCATACTTGGAGGGATTAAATGTCCTAACCCTCTTTGGAACAACATCTCTAAAAATTTTTTTGAGTGCTGAAACATAAACTAAAACAATAACACTCATGTAAATGGGCAAAAATCTCTTAGAAATCAAAGGAAACTAATGCGACCCTTCCTGCCATATTTATAGTGATGGCACAGCCTAAACGACTTGATATTCATTGATGTAGCCTCATAAATGCTAAAACGGTTCCAAATATGGCATAATATCCTCCATAAATGTAGGTTAGTTGCTCCTCCAAATGGTAATAAAGCTGTCTTATCTAGATTAATTGTTCCAATGACTAGATTTTGGCCCATCTGCGACTGTTTCAACCTCCTGGCGTAGCCTCAGCACGGCTGTCACAGATACCTTTAGTTTCTCAATATTCATCACACAAGCATAGTTATCCAATGCTTTAAAAACTTCTTTATGGTATTGCGCCTTCTCACAACTATCCAGGGCACCAAGACACTTCTTTGTCCATATATTCATTTAGCAAGTGTAGGGATGGGATCATCCCCGTATGGTTTAAACCGACTTCCATTCACATATCCAGGAAGGACTTCACCACTTAAGGTAACTAGACGTACCACACCTCCTATTGTGATCCTCTTGTAAATATAAGGTCCAATCCAATGCATTTTAAACTTTCCACGGTGGTGCGCAAACTTGTTGTCATATAGCAAAACCAAATCATCCTCCTTTAAAAAAAAATTTCCAATGTGTCTGTCATGCCAAGATTTTTCACATGCCTTTTTCACCTACTAATGGAAAACATCAATGAATCTATCCTCCTCCACCGCAACTAGTTGTGATAGTCACTCTTCCATAATATCTTGATCAGCCATGTTAGTTACCGCTGCAATGCACAAACTAGGGAAAATATACTCCATCATCGTAACAACAACCTGTCCATACACCAACCGGAAAGGGGTTTGTCATGTCAATTTATTGCATGTAGTTTTTTATGCCCACAGAACCGTAGGTACAAACACCTCCCAATCATTCTGATTAGCATTATAGACCCTTGTGAGTGCAGTCTCCAAAATCTTGTTAAAGGCTTCTACTATTCCATTTGCTTGTGGATGATATGGTGTACTCTTATGATTGTGCACATTAAAGTCCATTTTTAAGGCTTGAATGGTCTCATTCACAAGATGTGTACCCTGGTCACTCATTAAAATCTTAGGACACCCAAACCTTGTCAAAATATTCTCAAAAATTAAGTGTGTAGTCGTTTCTGCACTTCAATCCTTCACAAGCTTAGCTTCCACCCATCTGGTCAAATAATTTGTCGCAGTGATCACTACAAGAAAAAAGGAAATTAGTGAGGGCCATGCCTATGTCGTACCTTTAAGGTCCATCACCAATGTCACATATGGTGATGGTCCTTAAAAAAGTGTTGTTTTAAGCGCATATAGTTACAATCCTTTAAGGTTTGCCACCAAATCCATTTGCAGTGACACTTTTGGTGAGGGTTATTAAAGGGTCATCATTAAATCTCTCTTTGGTGACACTTCTAGTGATGATATTTTATTTACCCTCATCAATGCTCTTTTTGGGTACTTTTGGTGACAATCAAAAAAATTTCTTCATCATTGATCATTCCAATGAGTTTTTGATAATGCTATGTGCATGTTACTATATTTTTTGTCAAAAGATAACGATTTAAGACCATTGTCGTGGATTATTTTTCATTATGTTTCCAAGGCCATATAGTGGTTAGAGTTATTCAATTTTATAAGAAGTAATTAGTGTGTATAATTTCCCTCAAGTAATTATAATATAGTTTTCCTATGAGTCATTACATGATTCATCTCTATTAGCTTTATTACCTAACAAATTCCCTTTAGATAAAGTTCCACTAGTGTGTGTGGAAACTATATTATTTAATACATAATAAAGCTTTATAAATTCTATTAATGAGAGACATCTAGCACTCCTCAACACTCTTGGAACATATTAACATGCTTTGGCACACACTAACAGCCCTTGGCACCTTGCATGTCTTAGAACATCTTTGTACCTAGAACATATTGCTATGACAAAGACACCCGAGCACATGTTGGCAGGCCCTAGCATAGCATAACACTCTCCTATCATGTTTTTGCATGCCTTGTAGTCCCTAGCATACCCTGTAACACTTTGGCATGCATTGACATACATGAGAACTTGGCACACATTGGAACTTGGCATATATTGGAACCTATTATTAGTGTGCCTAGCATGCCCCTTTTGAAAAAGATAAAATCTTGACTTATTAACCCTCTTATGTGTTCATTTCCCTGAATTTTATATTGGTTCTTCTTTTTATTTCCTTGATACTCCTTGACACATATTGGCATACCCTAGAACCCTACACATCTTATCATGCCTTAACATCTTGTAGGAATTTATAGGGTAAGTTCCTTAGATAAAAAACCAAAGGTCACCGCTCACAAACAGATCACAAATCAGTACACCAGTATTATCACGTGGTTAAAACCCTTGAAGAGGGAAACAGTCCATGGCCTAAGCCAATGCAGCCACTTTAGGCAATTTATTAATATAAAAAGAAAAGTTACATATGTTTCTATCATAAACAGTTACTGGAAAAATGACCCTGCATGCTCTTTAAATAGAGATCATGGACCAATCTGGTGTTGAGCCATGGATCAAGTTTCATAAATATCGAGGAAAGAGAGAACCTTCAGATCACTACAAATCATGACCATCAGATTATAAGTTACAAATGTACATAGTAAAGAAACACCCTTTACCTAACTCTATACTAGACTAAGTTATTCTTAACTATTTCCTATGTGTCGAAATATACTAACACGTCTTGCATGTCTTAGCACTATTTGGCACATGTTAACACACATTAGAACTCCCTAGCACACTCTGGCACTTCCTCAAATGCCTTGATGTTCTTTAGCATGCCTTACTAGTGCTTAACATACCTTGTCACTCCCTCCTTAGCATGCTAGCTAGCACTCATTGACACTCCCTAGAAAACCTTTATATTCATTCACTTCCATGCATTTTGACCTAGTGCTCCCTTGTGTTTCCCTAGCACTCCCTAACACTCCTCAACATGCATTAGCACACTCTATCACACCTTATCACTCTTTGACATGCTCTTCCACTTCATAACATGTGTATCACTCCCTAACACACATTGGCACTTGGCACGTCTTGGTGGTTGGCAAGTATTAGCATGTATATCATTCATTGAGATTCCTTGGTATGCTTTGGCATGGTTTAATATTAAATTTATTTGAGATAAATTATTTGAAAGTAGATGAGAAGTAACAAAGGGTGATTTGACACTTAGAATGCACTAACACTTGGCACTAGGCATCTATTTCCACCTAGTGTTGGTGTGCCTATCATGCCCCTCCTAGAAAAGGTAAATTGATGACTTATTAACCCTATGATGTGTTCATTTCCTTGTAGTTTAACTTGTTTCTTCTTTTTGTTGCCTTGATAGTCCCCAACACGTATTGTCACACCCTTACACACCTTGGCATGCCTTGACACTCATTCCCTCACAACTAGCCTTACATTTTTTCATGACTTGGGAACCCAATCAAGTCCTTAGCTACTGCAATTCATGTGACATTGGACTGCTTTAACCTCAACAACTTGACCAATTTAACCAAATACAAGTATATTGTGCCCTGTTCACCTAAGAACTGCCTATACCTTATATTAGGCCACTCATGTCCAAGTTGAACTTGTCCCACTTAAGAACTTACCAGGACAAGGATCACATCTAGCCATGGCCATAAAAAAACTAAGAAACATAGCTTACATAGGAAATATTTCACATGTATGTCCAGTTCATATAAACAGTAAAGAATTAACTAGGAGTTTGCAAGAACAAAAAGATACACAAGATACACAAGATATAAGTTGGCACAATCCGAGTGCCCCAAAACTTATACACAACAATGTACAATATTCAATTGTCTAAAACAATTTAAAACAAGAGAATTCAGCCAAAGGTGCCACATGTCATATAAAAATAATTAATAAAGGAAAAATAGTGTTGTGCCGAGCACAAATTATCCATTTGTCTAAAACTTCTTTTTCGAGTCCCTTATTGCAATCGTAGGTGTTGTAGTGTATTTGATGCATGGGCGGACGAAACACATTGTGATTAATAGGGAGGATGCTTTCCTACAAGCAAGTCACAGGTCAAATTGGTTTGTCAAACGTTGGTGGAACAAGTTCAACATGTAATAAGCTAAGTTAAATGGAAACTTAGTATGCTACATAAACAAAATAAGAAAAACAAAACAACATGCACAAGAAACACGCTCAATATAGAAAACACACTAATAACTCAACAATGGAGAGCCCTCTCCCTTTATTAGGTGTTGGTGGTAGTAGAAGATAGAATTTTAAATCTCTTTTAGTGGATCCTTTGAGTTACGAAGCTCCAATATCCAAGACAACAGGGTATCTTCCCCTCAAGCTTTTAGCAAGCCTCTCTTCCCTCTCAAAGGATGGTAGATCGACGGACACATCGTGAACTCTTCTCTCTTGGATTGAGGTGTTCGATGGCCAATAATTGAATCCTTCCAATCCTCTTACTGTTGGACAACACAAGTTGGTTTGCTTCTGAGCAATTTGGCCAGCATAAAAATGTGTTCTCATGTTTCTCTTCCCATGCTTTCCTTTTATAGACAAATTTCAAATTTTCCCTCCCTTTCTTGTTACAAGATGGATGTTGACACAAGAGTGGGGGTATTATTGTGTTGCACTAAAGCCTCAAGGTGGCTCCAAGGTGGTTGTAATTGGCTAGCTTGAGTGAGAATATTTTTCTCCAAGTGTGGAAAGTGGTCCCAGATGGTGACTTTCCACATCCTTAGGTCTGCGCGTCTATTCAAGGGATAGCCGTGATTTTCCTTGCAACTATCGAAGAAAAATTCACAAAGATTGCCAAGGGTCGATAGGACATCCAGGGTGGGTGTGTGGTTGTTATGAGTGTCATGGTGGGGTTTGGTAAAGAATGCAAAGCTCCGACCAAGGGTGATTAGGGACTACTGCCAAGTGAGAAATGTGGGTGGATGGGTGAGATTTCTCTCCTAAAATATCTTTGTACATTTTCCAAGGGAATATAGAATGGGTTCGGATGTACAAGCACGGAGACATGTGCCCCAATAAACATGAAAATAATCTCTCACTATGGTGTGAGGAAGGTATTTTACTAAGGGTGGGGAGCCCATTGGTTGGTCTCAGTGCAGGGGTGATGAAGCGGATGAACAGTGTCGCAGATGGTCTATGCTAGTGGGGGTGTGATAGGCCAAGTGCAGGATGCGGTGGTGCATATTCAATTTGCTTATGAGAATGGTATTCCGGGAGAGGGGTGTTATCATGACATGGGTGAAACTTGATTTGATGTATGACGAATGGGTGAACATGAAGTACTTTCCGGACTTGGATTTTGTGGCCATGGATCTGGACCTTTGGTCTACATGAGTGATGGATGCCATGGAGGGTGAGGTTCTATTGAACTGCAAGAATGTTTAACATGTGCAAGGTGAGGTGATGATAAACACGGTCGGTTGATTGGAACCTATGGTTGATCTTCGTGGAGAATTGATGTCAGAATATGAAATGTTTCTATGGGGAGCCTATCATGTTAGGATAGAATGATACCTGCTCTTGTACCTTGAGTGGAAGGGGCGACAAGTGATTCGTTGTTTTTTTAATACCTACAACCAAAACCCCAAGTAAAAATCATCTTTTCTATTCAAACATATTGAAAATAACGTTGAATGGATAGCGATAAGAGAGGGCATACTTGTTGTAACTAAAAATGAATTTTTTTGAGGCATGGATGTATGGAGCCTATTTTTACCATGATGAAGTGTTGATCACTATGCTTCTTTTGTTTTTGCAATTGGGTTTTTTGAGCTCTAGCTATGGTCTGTCGAATAATGAGAAAAGGGAAATATATTGGCCCATATGGATCATTTCAACTCATTTGTGTCTTTTGAGAGTCTGAGGTCAGATAGGAGCCTTTGCCTCCGAGCCTTTCTTGTTGTTGTGGTCAGCCTGAGTACCCGAGATTCACATTGTCAGTGTGAGGTAGGGCCCTAAACGTCCTGCTTTCAATTTTGTCATTTTTTGTTTGGGGGGGTCTCTACAAATGTGGTTTGAATATATTTCCTGCCAATATTTGGCCGCGATGAAACGGAAGATTGAGGCTTAGCTATGGACCTCACAGAGAAACAAGTCTTCCCACGAGGTTATCGTGCTTGGTGAAGCCTTTTCATGGTGATGCGTGCGCATGTATCTAATACAGACACTCGTTCATCACATCTATTTTCTACATAGGTGCGATGATGGGAAAAAATTATAAAAAAAAATGGTTCTTGATTTTGGTCACTGATTTTTGGTTTTTATGGTAACAGGATGTTGTGGCGTGATCAAGATTAGCCTAATCTTTGTGTAGCTGTGGCACAAGACCTCCATGCTCGGGGACTTTTGGCTCAATGACGGTTGTTAAAATTTTTAGAGAACAACTTCTTGAGATCACATGATAGTCTGCTATGTTTCCTAGTTTGTTGCTAGAACAGGAGATGCTGAGTGATGGTGTTGTAGCGTAGAGAAGTCGCCATCCATCTAGAGACAAATTTTTACTTTGTGACCATTTTAATGCCTCAGGGGGAGGTGCTTCCCCACCCACTCCCTCCTGGTATGGTGAGCATTCGATGTTGGGCTGAGCATCATTGCGGTGATGATTCATTTAAACAGGGATGTGTTCGTATTGACTCAGTGACTGAATTAGCTGAGAGGTGTGCCATGGCGATGATAGTTTGCCTGATAGGGTCATCGTCACCCAACCGGGTGTCAAGTGCTCACATTGGTGTCTTGCATTGACTACGAGCCAGTAAATTTTATGATTGGGTGCACCATGTTTATGATGGCATGGTATCACAGCTAGGGAAGGCACAAGGGGGTCGAAAGTACTCACTTATGATATAATTTTATGCGGTATCATGTTCGAGAGGGTGGTGATGCTTAGACCCTTTGTGTTAGTGCCCCTAGGATCTCCTAAAGATCCTTGGATGCAGTGCCGGGTGCCCGTGCTACCCCATGGCGGAGGAGGGGAGGTTTGTCGCTACTGGGATGCGACCGTTGAGGCGTGGTTCCAGGTGAACCCACAAATATTTTTAGACTATCCCTACTTAGGGAAGGACCTAGATATGGGTCTTCCATCCGGTTACACATGGGGTCCCACAGGTAAGACCTTTGATGTTTCTCAGTGTTTTTTTGAGTATTTTATGATGTGTATATTTATATGTCTATTATGGTGACACTAACACTACCAATGTTTCCCTTATAGATTTGGTATTAGTGAGGAGTCCTCTTTCCTGCTTGGTGGGGCATCAACCACTAAGGAGGGGCCCATTTGGGCCCGATCAGGCCCAACTTGGGGGGCAAGGAGGTGGTGTTGGCCCTTTAGGGGAGGGCAGCAGTGCTTCCGCTGCCGGGGGAGATGCTACCCTTCTTACTCACGCCGAGGTGGCTAATTTCTGTAAAGGCATGAGCTTGGTGAAATCCTTGCTGTGATTTGACATAATGGATTGCGAGTCCATGAAAATCTCCATGATGAAAAAGTTGCAAGAATTTTTTGCTTACTTGGTTTATTCTTTGATTGGCTCGTTGAACCACTTGATGCATGGAATTACTAACTCTATTTGGACTAGATGTATTAAAGAAAGAAATAGAATTTCTGGGTGTTGTTTTGGTCTGACTAACATGGATGTTCCTACTAGAATTTGCATGGTTGAAGTTGAAAATTTGGAAGCAATTTGGTTTTAAAAACTTCTTGATGATCTATTTCATCTTGTGCTAGAATCGACAATGGTATACATGTCTGCCGATGAGTAGGTTTCTAATGTTTTATTCTATGAGAAGCCACTTATTGTCTTTTGAATTCAACTATGGTACAATTTTCTACTGTTGAGAAGTTTGTTGATGTTTTATTGTGTGAGAAGCCAGCTATTGTCTGTTGAATTCGACCATGGTATACTTCTCTGCTATGATGCAGGTTACCGATATTTTCTTATTGTATGTTCGATTCGACCATGGTATAATTTTTTGTTGTTGAGCAAGATTTTTATGTTTGCTTATGTGAGAAGTCAATTATTGTCTGTTGGATTAGACCATTGTAAACATTTATACTATTGATTAGGTTGTTGATGTTTTCTTCTATGAGAAGCCACTTATTGTTTGTTGGATTCGACCATGGTATGCTTTTCTACTCTTGAGAACTTAACATGTTGGAAATATTGAGAGGGGGGTGAATTAGTATTTACTTTTACAATTTTTATTTATTACCATTTAATATCACTTCAAAAAAAACATAATATATATATATATATATATATATATATATATATATATATATATATATATATATATATATATATAACAAAAGAATAACTTTATTTATAAAAACAACGAGGACTTCAATCCTATTTTACAATAATCGAATTCCAATTTGTACACTAATTCTTCAGGGCTACAACACTAGATGAAGACTCCAATATTAAAATCAATGATACTCCAACCTGTAATTCACCAAGCACCAACTTGATGTTCTTGAGGACTCCAATCCTTTCTTCTGGCTTAGGCTCCAACCTAGTCTTCTTGGGGAGTCTAATCCTCTAGGGCTCCATTCCTTTGCTTTTGTTCTTCAAAGTGTATTTAGTTTTACTTTAGGGCTCCAATATATTCTTCAATAAGTCTTGATAATACCTTCAATATCATACTCAAAAATGGTGTATGTATAGCTCCAAAATCTCTTTCATCAATTTCCTAGTATGTGTCTCCACAACTCTTCATATCTGCACAATTTTTTTTTTCCTTTGGGCTACTATTGGCTCAATTGGGCTTGACCTAGGTTCGGCTTTTTACTTCGAACCAAAAAAACCCTAAGACACTGGCACTTTTGGTAATGACCAGCAAGCAGGTCGCAGTCTCACCCGAGGTGGTTATGGGTGGTTGCAGAACTAGGTTTCTGTAGCCTTGAGGGACCGCGTGAGGTGGATTTTACTTCGATTTTATATATTTATCACTACTGCGTAGTGTAACTTAACTACTTAATTCACCACATTAAGTTTAACATAAACATATCCAAGAAAAATATAGACTGTTCTATCATAACATTTACTAACAATCAGTACTTCACATCCACATATAGAAAGAAAACATAACACATAAACACATAATATTACCCAAAAATTCTCTTTCTTTATTAATATGAATCATTTCAGTAAATTCAGCTTCTCGACCTATGCACACATCTGCAGGTGGTCTGTGCACTAAGCTACAGACTCTTTCAAGGTCTCTATGCACTCAGCTATGGAGCCTTTCCTTAAGACCCAAAACACAAAAATGATAGATACAATTATAATATTGATTCAACCATCCATGACATATGACTCTTCAAAAAAGCATTACATAGCTTTATATAACATTCATAGCTACAAAATACCATGGTATACATACCATGTGCTTGAGAAAAAAATCAAATAAAACTCAAATACAAATTACAAAATGAGGGTCTTCGACCCACCCCGAAGCCCCTAGACACTGCGTGGTAAATATAACTTTGCGGTACCATGCACTCTGCTCATAAAAATATGAAGTCTTTGACCAAAATTGGACCAAGTTGGGCCATGCCCAATAGGCTCCCAACACTCACATGTGACTTGTATTGAGTCACTTAGCTACTGTGCCCTGAATCTTTGTTGCGATGCTCATGTAGGCATAATTATACAGTTGATGTATTTCAGCTACCTGGCTTTCCTCTTGGCGCATTTCTTGCAGTAGTGCCTCTATTGTTAGTCTGATAGTATTCTATAACACTTCTTTCTGTCTTTATCATAGCTCCTTGAGTTTATCATCTACTGTTGGTGAAATATGGAGGTACTCATCCTGCCATGGATGGGTCCTCTCTGTCAAGATCTGCTCCTTCCTTTTAAGGTCTTCAATCTGATTTTGAAGAGTGTTTCCTTCAGTAATTCTAGGGAGCCTTTGAAAGACTGGTAAGGTCTTGAAAATTACCTAGATTTCTTCAAACTTATTCTACTTCTTCTGTAGCTCATCCTCAATCCTTTGCGTATTTGGATCCTCTTGCAGTGAGGTCCAACTCTCCATAGTGTCATCTAAAATGTTGCCACAATTTTCCATTGTGTCGGAGATGCCTTGTACATTAGATTTTAGATCCATATCCCTCTGCTGACGTAATTTCAGTGGCGTGGTTGGATGCAGCCTCATTTGCAGCTCAATAATATTCACTTCATACTTGAACTTCATCTCTGCGAGCTTATTCTTAGAATCCTTTATGGCGAGGAAAAGCTTCGAGATCTTCTCTTCTAGTAACTCTTCTTCGAGGACCTTTATGTCCGGAAATTCACTACAAGTTTTGGCAATGGATTTCTAACTCCTTCTATTGATGGTGTGCTCCATCCCTTTCTATGATTAGCTAGTTGAGCTCCTTCTTCATTGAAGCTCTTTCCTTCTCCACCTGAATATTTAACAGCGAACTGAATTATTCCCGCTCCTTCAGCTCAACTATTAAACCTTCATGGAACTCGTGAAATATCTGAGTTGGCAGTGTAGGTCTCTTGATATTGACATGATCCCACCCTTTTATTCACTCTTTATCTTCATGGGATTCAAACATTAACGCTCCAGCTGGTATATACATACTCCTTAGTCCAAATGTTGTTTCTATCCATCGGTCAGGTTGTACTAGTTGTCCCATATGTTTCGGTTAACTAGCTTTCTGTACTAATATATTTAATTCTACAATTCACTCCTCGACATTAGTTAGGAGTGCGCTATACTAATCCTCTATCCTGTTCCATGACTCTGCTATCACTTCCTGTAATTTGTCTCAAATTTTTTCGATGTCTCCCTTAGTGAGGACAATAGGTATTGCGCCCTTAGATTTGTCTTCCTTCTGTTTCTTCCTTGCGATTGTCATAGTGACTGCAGGTATCCTATTTTTTATGATGAATTGCGAGTCATCTGTTGGATCTATGTCACTGAGAGGGTTCTGATACCCTGATAGTGCTTTGGCTTTATCTCTTCTACATATTTTTCCTTTCCAATTGTACCTGCATGTTGTGCAATGTCTTCCTCTGCTTACATGCCTCCTATGGTTAGAGTCATCCACTTTGTTGACAAACGATGTATGATCCTTAGAAGGTCATCTTCTGTGACCAAATATGGCATAGGATGCCATGTCCCCATTGAATCCTTTTGAGCCTTGATATATATCCAATAAAAAACTTCCTTAAAGTCTGTTATAGCCTAGGATTTTGGTTCACCACCACGTGCAAGTGTATTTACAATAATGAAAAGAAGATTTGATTCTCCTATGCATGCGACAACTCCTTGGAAAACCATATTGAGGTATACCGCGCGGCTTTGCATACATCCACTTCAACTAGAGGAAACTGAATCCTATAGCTCCTTCCATGCTAACATCATGATGATCAAGATAAACCACGCATAATGAAACTTTGTTCCCTCCTATTGTGCTTCACGAAAGTTCTCAAAAAATTTCCTACATAAATACTCGGTCTGATTGAACTGAACCCCTTTATTTCATGTGTGGCTAAGGAAACCACAAGCGCGGGGACTTTGTTTTCTCTACACTTCCAAGTAATATTTCCAACCCAAATGTGTGCGACAAAGCGTACTTCTTGGTCACTGATAGAATTAATATCATAAAATCATGAATTCTTGATTATCCCAAACATGTCCTTCATATTTTGTGCTACTGCCTTGCCTTGGGTTTTTCCAACGAACACTTCAGCGGGGTCCTTTCCTTGGTAAGGCAACCCAGTAATCCTTCTTATCAACATCTCATCAGTCAGGATATTCTCTCCCAACCAGAGGTATTTTTCATGCACTAATAAAAGCAACTGTCACACATAGGTTGTGCTAGACGTGCTTCGACCGAAGTGTGGCACAATTAACATGTTCAACGAGCATGACCTATGCAATCCCTCAACCCACCGGTGTGGTTCAGACCTTGTAACTTTGCTTTCCGGATAGTATACTTGATGTAGGTACCTACTCGGCTTGAACTATGGGTACTTACTTCGGTCATTGAAGTCCCAATCCTCCATATTCAATTGTGAGATTTTCCCAAGTGGTTCTCCTTCAAATGGCACTTTCTCTGGTAGCAGCGGTGTTAAGGTGTAAAATTTCAATTTTTTGGGGTCTTTAGCTGACTTGGAACCCTGTTTTCTTGGTGAAAAATATGGTGGCAACACAGAGGGAATTTATGCACCCTCTATCTCCATCTACTGCATCTCAACTTCCTCCTCATTGTCATGGATTTTTTCTAGTTCCTTATATTGCATTGGTTTCTTCGCCTTCTTCGCAGATTTATTATCTTGTTTGTTCTTCATCCATTTTTATTTTGTTACCTTCTTTCTTGGTGATGTCCTTACTCCATAGGCTTCAGTTGGTCTCTTCACTTGTCTTCTCTTCGACTCTTCTTTTGTGGCTACTTGATTTCGCGGTGACCTCACACGCCTTGGGGACACAGGTGCACTAGGTGTTGTGGATTTACCAGCCTAGGCTTCCATGATGCCTGCTAGCACTTTCTTGAAAAACTCTCTGGAAATATCTTCGAAACTTCTCTCAGACATACATCAATACTCTTTTTGCACACTTGGTCACAAATTCTCAAACTTAAATTTCCAGATAGAAAAGTGTAAAATGTGGAGCGAAACATAGCTTTAATAGAAAATTTGAATTTCAAACCTCATGATAGCTTAGATCTTGTTCATTTAATGTGGATATGGTGCTAGATCCAACCAGTTGTTCTTCATAAATGCATTCCTCCCGCACCTCTTAATGGTAACTTTCCTTTAACGACAACTTTTTCCTTCCAACGATAATATTTCTGGTGAACTTCGACGCGTCCCTTTCTGTTTCGCAGTAATCATTTCTTCTACGCGTCCCTTTATGTGTCGCAGTTTTATGAAACCAACTCCAAAAATAGAAGAAAAGAGAGATCAACGCCTTAGAAATAATCCTCTTCGAGGGAGCAACCTATGTTACATTATATAAATGAACAATTCTTGGATGATCAAATGAAAAAACCTCCTTTCTATATATAGGAGTCCATAGGGTCACAATATAATCCTAGTTGACCTAAAAATAATAATGTAAGGGAAAAATAATAATAATATGGGGGTTACAGGGGTACAACAATAACAATAAGGGGGCTACACTAGTAATATAGGGACCTAACATGGCCCTTTCCTTCAATAAAGTGTTGTCCTCAATTCTTGAGTAGCTCTAGATGCTTTTGTATAAAATTATCATCCTCCCATGTAGAATCTTCTATGGGTAAGTTCTTCCACTTGATGAGATACTCTAAAATTTATCGATTCCGTAGCTGTCGAGTTCTTGTTCCGTGACTACTTCAGGTTCCAATATGATTTTTTGTTCCGCATCAAGTTCTTGCAATATTTCTTGAACTGGAATTTTGTCACCTATAACCTTCTTTAAGCATGAAACATGGAAAACTGGATGCACTCGAGAAGAAGCAGGAAGCTCAAATTTGTATGCCATAGTACCAATATTTTGCAACACCTTATAAGGACCATAGTACTTTGGTGATAATTTATTATCATTCTAAGCTTGCTTGAGGGACATTTGTTTGTATGGTTGTAGTCGTAAAAATATGCAGTCTCCTACCTCAAAAATTATCTCACTACAATGTTGATCTGTCTGTTGTTTCATTCGACTTTGTGCCAAATTCAGGTTATCCTTTAAGAGTTGGAGAACTTGTTGTTGATGCTTGATGTGATCTCCCATTGCTTAAACCTTAGAATTTTCTCTTAAAGGTTATGTGATAAACGATGGATGATATCCATAAAGGGCCATAAATGGGGTCATTTTTTCCGCAGTATGGAAGGAAGTGTTAAACCACCATTCAGCCAGAGGCAACCACTTGACCCATTGTGTTTGTTTATCAAATACAAAACAACAAAGGTATCATTCCAAACATTTTTTCACTATCTCAGTTTTCCCATCGAATTGAGGATGATAATATGAGCTATGATATAGTTGAGTACCCAAATAAGAAAATAATTTCATCCAAAAATTTCCAGTAAAAATGGGATCTCTGTCTCTTACAATAATATTTGGGTTTCCATATAGCTTTTGAATTGTTTCCATAAATGTAGTAGCAAATGTACTTGCTTTAAATGGATGAGATAATGCACAAAAGTGTGCATACTTGGTAATTCTATCAACTACCACCATGATGACACTCTTTCCTTCGAACTTAGGTAAACATGTGATAAAATCCATTGAAATCTCCTCCCAACGTTGACTTGGAATGGATAAAGGTTGTACAAGACCCATGGTCTTAATTGTCTCAACTTTATTTTTCTAGCAAACAAAACATTCTTCCATAAAATTTTGAATATCATATTTAAGGCCATCCCAAAAAAAATATTTCTTCACCCTGTGGTAAGTTTTTAAAAATCCTGAGTGTCCTCCTAAGGGAGAAGTGTTCAATTCCAAAATAATATTTTGTTTTAGTTGGGAATTATTACAAATATATAAGTGATCTTTGTACAATAAGAAATCATTTTTCCAACTAAATGTATCAGATGTACTAGGATATTGTTGCAACTTTTGAATGAGTGTCCACACTTATTCATCCTTCTTCCATTCATCCCTTGCTTTGGTTATCCAATATAATTAGATAATAGAAATGGCACAAAGCAATGCTTCCACCTCTTCATCTTTTCTTGAGAGTGCGTCTGCAACAACATTTAGCTTCCCTTTTTTGTAGATGATTTCAAAGTCATAACCCAACATCTTTGTGACCCATTTTTGTTGCTCTTCTGAAAATATTCTTTGTTCCAAAAAGTATTTAAGACTATCATGATCATTTTTTACCTTGAAGTGTCTTCCCATTAGGTAAGGTTGCCATTTATTTAGTGCATGTAGTATTTCAAACGTTTCCTTCTCATAAATAGCTTTTTGTAAATAATTTCCTTTGATTGGACGACTTTCAAAAGAAATGGGTCTTCCTTCTTGCATTAAAATAGCACCAATTCCATTTCATGAGGCATCACATTCCACAATAAAGGTTTTTGTGAAGTCTGACGTAGCTAAGACTGGTGCTAGGCACATTGCCTCTTTAAGATGTTCAAAGGCCTTAGTTGCTTCAGGAGTCCATGAAAATGCATCTTTCTTCAATAATGTTGTTAGAGGTGTTGCTATTATCCCATAATTCGTAACAAACTTATGATAATTCTGTGTTAACCCGAGAAATAATTGCAACTACTTTATGGTTTTTGGGACTTTCCATTCCTTAATGGCTTTAATTTTGTTAGGGTCTACCTTAACACCCTCGTAAGATACAATATGACCCAGATATTCCACCTCTTGTACTCCAAAAAAAATTGGAAGTTTTTGCATATAATTTTTTCTCCTCCAATAGTTTGAGCACCCTGTCAACATGTTGAACATGATTCTTCCAAGACCTATTGTAGATTAGTGTATCATCAAAAAAAACTAACACAAATTTTCTAAGGGTTTGAAAATGGAATTAATCAACCCTTGAAATGTAGAAGGTGCATTGGTAAGGCCAAAAGGCATGAAAAAAAATTCATAATGACCCTCATGAGTTCGAAATTTTGTTCTCAGAATATCTTCAGTCTTCATTCTAATTTGATGATATCCTGAATGAAGATCCAACTTGGTAAAATAAATTTCTCCATGTAATTCAACCAATAATTCATCAATAACAGGAATGGTAAATTTATCTTTAATAGTGAGCTTATTGAGCTCCCTACAATCCGAACACATGCGCCATGATCCATCATTCTTATGCATCGATACTACTGGAGTATAGAAAGAACTTTGACTCAGTTGAATTATACCAACCTCTAACATTTCTGCAAGCATACATTCAATTTCACTCTTTTGGACATAAGGATATCTGTAAGGCCTGATGTTTGGAGGAATAGTTCTTGGAATCAAATGAATAGCATGATCATGATCATGAATAGGTGGGAGTCCTTTGGGAGTTTCAAACAGCTTGGAATGATTGTCTAAGAAATTTTTGAGATCTGGAGAAATAGATGATTTTGATGTTGGAACTTCTAGTGAGCATAATTGTAAAATTACGCCTCGTTGTTCTTCCTTCAGAAGCTTTTTCATGACATTAGAGCTTATTATATTTACTAGCTTCCCTGCGATACCCTGTAATTCAACTTCCTTTCCTTCCGAAAATAAAATTCAATAAAATTTCTTGAAAATTAAAATATATCATCCCCAAATATTGTAACCATTGTACTCCTAATACAACATCAACACCTCCCATTGGAATGGAAATCATTGGACTATTCAAGACATATTCACCCATGGTTAGCTTGATATTATGGCAATTTTCATAGCAATTATAGTTCCTCCATTTTCAACCATCACTTGACATTATGGTGCTAGGTATAGGAAGCAATTCAATTCCTTCGCTACCTTACAATGAATAAAAGTATGGGTACTACCCGAGTCAATCAACACTATTACATTTTTCTTCTTTATATGTCCTTCTATATTGAGAGTCTGAGGAGTGATAATTCCTGCCAATGCATTATGGGATATTATTGGACTCATTTATTCTTTATCTAGGTTTGGTTCTTGGTGTATATCCTCTTATTTGGAAGTTTCCTGTTCATTTTCTTCCTCCTCTTCACAATCTATGTAAAATAATTTATTCTAAGTACACTTATGACTGTTACTATATTTGTTATCATAACTATATCAAAGCCCTTTTGCTCTTTTTTTTTCCAATTGTTGTGGTTTCAACCTTGTAGGTTGTGGAATTATAGGAGTAGCAACACTTCCATCTTTATAGATGTGAGTGGTAGGCTTCCTTGTCGCCATAATTTTACTTTCAATTTTTCTTGTCAACTTGAATGTTGTCTCCAATGAATCAAGTTCCCAAAGGCGAACCTCATGTTGGATTTTATCCTTTAAAGTCCCTATGAAGACAACAATCTCATGTTCCTCTGCAATATCAGTTACCCTTATATTCAATTTTTGGAAGTCCTCAATGTGCTCCACCATTATACCCTTTTATTTGAGATTTATCCATAAAAATTGACCAAGTGACAATTTTTTTACGAGAGCAAAGCCATCAATACCATACAAATGTATTTTTTTCTAAATGTAAAGTTGCAATGCATACCTTTTGTGTTTTTCACAATATGGAGATCAAAAATTTTCTCCATCTATAATATCCCTGTTATGATATCCTTGCCATCAAAATTCCTCATATCCATCTTTGGAATATGGTGGGTCTTACATCCAACATTAAAGTTTATGAAATCGCGATTAAACTTTATTTCATTCTCATCATGAGTTTCCTGTACTACCTTTTCGCCATTAGGAATCATTTCTTGTATCAACTTTATCAAACCTTCCTTCAAACCTTCCATGTCTGCTTTTAAATAATTCGTCATGTCTTCAAAGTTAGCTTCCATGTCATCCATATTAGCTTCAATGCCATTCTTCAAACCATCCATCTTAGCTTCCACACCTTTCTTCAAACCATCCATATTAGCTTCCACGCCTTTCTTCAAGCAATCCATATTAGCTTCTATGCCTTTCTTCAAAACTTCCATTTCATTTTTTGTTGTTCTTTGCGAGAGAAAAATTTGATGCACTTGCTCTTGTAATTTTGATATATCATGTTGCACTTCTTCCTCTTCATGAGTCATAGTAGAGCCTTCTGAGGGCTTAATGGGTGTTAAATTCTTTTTAGGGGGAATTTTAGAACCCAATACTGATATCTATGCTTCAAAATGCCATTGGAATCACTTCAAACTGATTTCTCAAACAAGACTTATGAAATTTGAAAAAAAAATACACACCTTTTTCTTACTTTTGAGGAGCTCGATATTGAAACTGAATTATATATGTGATTTTGGATCTTCAATATCTGAAATTTGGTACTATAGTATCCCTCTGAATCTTCTTTCAAATTCCACAGTTCTGACCTGATTTGGATTCTTCAAGGCACAGTTATGCCCAATCTCCCACAATGACCTGATTATGGACTAGTTGAGTAGAGCGAACTTGTACGACGTGCCACGTGTCACTGTTTCCTCCTTAGACTCTGAATTTTATATACATGAAACTAAAATATGTGTAATTTCGGCCACTTTTTACATAATTCCAATCCGATGCTTAGAGAGAGAGTTATGATAATTTTCCCAAGGTCACCTCTTTTAGATGAAATTTGGGAGCCTGTAAAAACCTTCTCTTCCACAGATCATATCTCCGAAAATATTATGAACCAAGATCTGAAAAATTTTACACAAATTTCCTTGGGATTTCCTTGAAATGAGTTTTTGTTTTTATCATCTGAACATTTTTATAAAAAAGTTATAGAAAAAATGCCACGATGACCTGTTTGAAGCAGCGAAACCCTAGAATCCAAAGCTCTGATACCAAATGTTATGAAACCAGCTCCAAAAATAGAAGAAAATAGATATCAACACCATAGAAATAGGTCACTTCGAGGGGGAAACCTCCTTTACATTACATAAATGAACAATTATTGGATGATCAAATGACAACACCTCCTTTCTATATATAGGAGTCCATGGGGTCACAATATAATCCTAGCTAACCTAACAATAATAATGTAAGGGCACAATAATAATAATATGGGGGGTACAAGGGTACAATAATCAAAATAAGGGGGCTACACTAACAAAAATAAGGGACTACACTAGTAATATAGGGACCTAACACGCAGCAATATTTTCTTTGACGTGAGGCTTTCCGAATTTGACATACTCCTGAATATTGCACATTAATCTTCCTTTGGTGCATTTCCATCGGACTTCATCATACTTCTGAATATCGTGCAGTAATCTTCCTTCGACGAATTCTCATTCTGTAGAGTAGTTTATAGTCTAGTGCCCACTTTCAACTGTAGGTGGCACTAATAATTTTCTCCTTTATTTTTTCAATGTGAAGCTTCATGTACATAGACGTCCCTATATATCTTCAATCTGCTACCATTCATGAATCCTGGGATCAACTGACCATCTAACTTTACGAGTTGAAATGCACCACCATGAGAGATTTTCTTGATGATATACGGTCCTAACCATTGTTTTTTAATTTTTCCTGGGAACTTTGCAAATTTTCTATCATATAAAAGTACAAGATATCGTTCCCACAATGTCTTATGCTTGATGTGCCTAGCATGCTAAGCTGTCTCCCTTGTTTTTTTTCACTTTATTATCAAAACCTGCTATAAACTTGTCTTGTTCCAAAGAAAGCAATTGTGCCATCCTTTCCTCCATTATATCAGAGTTTTCCATATCTGTGAAGGTTGAAATTATCAAACTAGGCACAATGTACTCCATAAGCATGATTGCTTCTTGTCCATATACCAACCTAAAAGATGTTTTTCCTGTCAGTTTCTTGCATGTTGTCCTATATAACTTTTAGCCATCAGTAAATTTTTGACTGATAAAATGATGGCTAATAATAAATCCTAAGCCTTCAAGAGATTGTTTTCATGAAAAACTGCTCATTCTTGAAGTCTTCTCTTGATGTTTTAACTTTGCAAGTAATCTTCACTATTGTTTCATTATAAATAAACCAAGTTAAATTGTTGCCCCCTGCAAGATTGTTCCCCCAATAACCTCCTCTTTCAACAATTTATTCACTCATTTTAAACCTTTTTATCCTCCATTTACCTCTGAAAAACCCCCTTTTACCCTTTATTTTTCCCTTCAAAACTAATAAAATCCCTTTATTAGTTTTGAAACCCTCCTGTCCCTCCTATCGGAACCCCTAAAAAGCCTAAAAAACCCAACCTTTAGGGCTAAAAACCCATTTCTGCAAATAAACAGGGCCTAAGCACTTTTTCAGCTTAGCCCTCAGCTTCTTCTCCCTATAAAACCTCAGTGCTATAACCAAGTGCTTTAAGGACTAAATCCCCTTCAACACCGCTCCTGGTCACTCATCTCTCCATATGCCCCAGTTTCACACTCGGCGCTAAGCCCTCTCCTTCCTCCCCGATCCATTTTCTTTTATATTTTCTTTTTCATTATTTAAAAAGCCTGCTATTCACCTTGGACCGTTTATCTAAACAGATCAAAAAATTTCGCGCTTTTCCCCTCTCCCCCTTCTGTCCAAATCCCATCATTCACTCACCCTTGCGAGTGAATCCTATCCGTCGATCCATTCAATCTAATGGTACGCATCAAACCCGAAAACCCAGTTCCACCGAGGCCTACCTTCCACCACATAAAGCACCTGTCCAATCGCATGTTGCCACCTGTATTCCATTATCACTCCCATTGCGCAACTTTCTCATCATGCTCATTCCGCATCGTTGGATCTAGAGCCTCCGATCCAACGGTTGACGACACATATCGCAAAGTTTTTGCACCCAAAGTTTAACGCTTAATTTTTTTTCGAAATAAGCAGTATTAAAAAGACAGGTGTCGACTGATGTATGGAATCGCATTTCTTTCAGGAAAAACTTCTCACTGCCTTTTCCTATGCGAAGACTGACAGCGGTTTTCAAAAACCATTTTCCCCATTTTCGCACCATATTTCATATTTAAACCTGGTTAGCTACTCTGCCAGGGTTTCGCTCCTCTGCCGCCGCATTCCACCACTCGCACTGCTCCTCCTCCATACTCCCGAGCCTCTGACGTAGCTATCCCCATTCTCGTAGGCTTTTATAATATGGTTTATGTTTTTGTTGCAGGTTTAATGGATAACAGGCTACAGAGCCATCCCACTGTCATAAAAATTTGACCAAGGGCCAAGGATGATGATCCTCAGGCCAATATCCACGTAGAAAAGGGAATTTACAGGGCTTAAAATTATGGTTCAACCCATGCCTCATGAGCATTGGTTATACCATGAAACCCTCGAAGCGCCCATGCACCTTCCAGCAAGTGAAAACACAGTGAGAATTAATTAGTTGTAGGATTAGAGCATAATCGAAGGATTAAAGGTGTTAAACATAGATAAAGCAGATAGGCACAGTCATCAAAATTTGAAATATGGTCTAAAAAGCTTAATGCTAAACAGAGAGCTTGATCAGGCATGAGAACAACATTAAAGATTAATCAGTGTTTTTAAAGGAAAAGCAAGAACACAAAACAAATAAGGACACCTCAGAACCACATCAGAGGGGCTAATCAAATCCCCAACTACTAAAATTTCCACCTGCAACTTTTTTGCATCGAAAGCATACACAGTTAAAGTCCCAGTTAGAGATATTTTTTCAAAGACAGCTCAGAATTTATGATCAATCTACCAAGGCCCCCCAAAGTCAACAATAATAACTAAGGATGATGAAACTTAATGTAAAAATAATTAAAACAGAGATGAATATTTAAAATCTTCTCCCTTTGGCCTTCCAAAGGTCAAGGCACCATTACTCTGTATTAATTGAATTAATGAACCCTTCTTACACTCCACCTCCTCATTCTTCTATAAATACTTCTATAGAAGACAATATAGAGGTTAGTCTTTGGATAGTTGTTGCATGTAAATAGTCTTCTGAAGTTGTTGTAGCCCTGTTTTTTAATTGAAGATACATAAGCTGAGATGAGAAGTTTCAAGTTGTAGAGACCCACTGAACTTGATGATTGTAATTGGTTTGAACATCAAATACAAATAGCTGATTTATGGGATCCTGGTCTATGTCAATGGTGATGTGTTTCTCACTGTAAAATTGTTATTTTCTTTTTATTTTCATTCTGCTCACTTTTCTTTGATAAAGAATAGAAAATATAGATTAGGATTTACTTCTGAAGTACCCTAAATCTCACTGAAAATATTTATCCTTTATGTTTTCTGCTGATTGTTTATTTAAAGATGATTCAATAGAGTATAACCAGTAAAGTGTTGGTGAGCCCATGTTTCCTAAGTATAACTTGAGACATTGTATTTGAATGTTCTTGATAAGTTTGCTAATTAAATCTGAACTAGAGAAGTTTATGGTTAGCCCTATCCTTTGGTTGCTTCTCCAACAATTACTTTGAAGAGTTCCCTTAAGAGTATGTTGAAAGCAGGCTAGTTTCAAAGTACTTACCTGATCTTAGACTACTTTTTATATTTTTCATGAATTTTTTCCTTGGAATATGCTGAAATCAGGCTAAGTTAAAAGTCTTTACTTGATCTTAAGCTATTCTATGTTTTTAAATGTTTTCTCTTGAAAGTATATCAAAAGCATGCTAGTTTCAAATTACTTACCTGATCTTAGATTACTTTTTTTTTCCCTTAACTGCATTCCAAAAGCAGGATAGTTTCAAAGTACTTACTTGATCTTAGGTTGTTCTTTGTTTCTTCATCTATTTGATTTCCCTCACTCCACTTTTAATGTTTCATCCCACAAAATCAACTTAAAGAGATCCTTTGACATAGATGACTTGCCCCATGGACCACTTTTGAACCTTGCTAGTTCAATTAAACCCTATTATGACTCCATAGCCCAATGGATTGGTGCTACTACTAAGCCTATCTTATTAGCAAAACCATTCCTTCACCTACTCACACCTTCATCGTTCATAAAGAATTCCTTCATCTTCATTATATCCTTGTCTAACCGAAAGAAACAAAAACTCTTGTTCTTCATAACTAGCCTAAAATCACACTTCAAGTCTTAAAGATCATATCTTAAACACATACATAGAGAGATCCTTCTCTGAATCTAGGATGGCTAGGTCCTTAGATTCCAAAACGGTTTTGATGTAGGCTCTGCAGCATTTGTACTTGCCAATCTTGCAAACTATCGAGACCTAACATACTGGCGACTCCGCTGGGGATGTTCTGAGTAAAATCCTTAAAACTAAACACTCAGTATTCAGTGCAGTATAAGTAGCTTTCTTCAAGCACTACCAAGAATGTTGGTAATCATGATAGGACTTGTCCGAATCAGTGGCAAACTAAGTTTTCCTTAGGATTCTAACAAACCCTTATCAAATCTTGAATAAATCAGCCAGCTAAGCCACAGAGTGAACTTTGTTTGTCTCATCACCGTAACTAAGTGTTGAAACATATTTAGGACACTCTCATAACCCATAGGATTGTAAAAACTTAGAAAACCCAAAAATATTTCAGATTGCTATTCGAACTTATTAATGGTGGTGGACCATAAAACATTTTACCTTCTAAAGCTAAAAATTTCCACCTGGTGACTACACAATCTTGAATAGACCTAAATAATCTACTGGGAAACCCATTTTTATCATAACATCATACAAACTCGGCTTAAGAAACTTTGATGATTAAGTTCGCTTGTTAAAATATCAGTTAGCGTAACAAATATTTGTTATATTTGGGTAAAATTTTCTTATCATTAGGTCTAAAAAAAAAACACGGCAGAGTGGCTTCTATAAGAGTTCATACTAGAGCCTATCCTAACCCAAACACTCCTGAGATAGTTGATAATCCAGAAAGTATACTTAGGAAATCTCCTAAGGCTAGAAATTCAACTATTGTTGGGCCAGTTCATAGAGCTAATTCTGTTCTTTAACACCTTACAGCTCTACAAGATTCACAAGTTGACTTAAGGAACCCATTTAGAAATAGGTCACTTGATGACATAGATCAGATAGATTTTGAGCCTCCTCCTTCATCCCAAGATAGAGGTGAAAATCCTAGTAGCAGAGAAACTACACCTCCTGATATTCTTTTCGTTCATAATTTCAGTTTCTCTCATCCTAGATCTGCTCAATAGTCTCTTGCTAATTCATCCACTTCTTTCATCCATACATCCACTGTTCAAACCACTCCATTACATCAACCCCCTCCCATCTTACATCCTCCACTTATAAACCCCCCATTTATCCCACAACCTCCTACCATGGAAACATGGTATGCTTCCCTAGTCTTTCCTTTACCTTTAGTTAATCTACCACAAGACTATCAGTCCAAGATACCATTATATGATTCCAGTGGTGCCACCAATGCTTCACATCACGTGGATAAGATGAATGACTATTTTGAAATAAATGAGATCGATGATGAAACTGTCAATCTTAGATTGTTTGCTCAAATTCTAGGGGGATAAGCAAGGAAATGGTTCAAAGGCTTAACCCCTCATAGTATTAATGACCTCCAAGCCCTTCATCAGACATTCCTAAACAAATTTTAAATTATAAAAAACCCTCTCCAAATACTTTCAGACTACAACAACCTCAAAATAAACACTGGGGAAAGTGTTCAAAATTATTGCACTAGATTCAATAGCGTTTATAATGCCTTGCCCCCAGACTTGAAACCTCCACAAGGCTCAGTTTTAGCCAAATTCCCTGAAGGATTTGATCCTGAAATCGCCTATGAGCTAAGAGAAAGAGACCCCTTAACTTTAGAAGACATGCAGAAGGGAGCTCTAGTTGTAGAAGTGAATATGATTGAGAAAAGAGCTAGGATGAGAAATGAAAAGAAAGTATCTTTTAAGGAAGAATTTTCACCCTCCACATATAGCTAAAAAATGGAGAGAATGATGGAGGAAATGATGAAGAAGATGAGCATACTTGAGAGAGCACAAGCTATAGTAAATCAGTCAGCTCCCCAAAACAGAAATCAATCTCAAAATCAAAATCAGAAATTTAGGAGGAATCAACCTCAAAACAGACAAAGAGAGGATGATCAGCAGATCAGACCTCCTTTCCAAGAAAATTATGTTAATGAGGATGAAGAAACCAATGAGCAAACAGAGGATGACAACATGAATATGTTGGGAGTAAGTAATGAAGATTCTGATCTCATCTATGAAAGAAAACAAGGTCTATATACACCCTATGATGACAGAAGACTACAACTTGACTATTATGAACAATACTCTGAAAATGCCATCATAGGATCACCTAAACAGTATGACCTCAGAAGTAAAAATAATCAAGACACTCCCAGAAATAAAACCTCTAATAAATCTGCCAAAAACAACCTTGAAAATACACTTGAAAACACAGTTGAAAATCATAAAACAGGGGCTGTAAATTCTGATTTAAACAAAGGGAAAAATTCTCAAACCAATGAAAACCAGAGTGTTAACCCTAGTAGCATTAGCACCTCAGCTAATGTCCTAAGAAAACCGTTCTAACTGCTGTAAATAACAAAAATCAGCAAGCTGATTTTGCTGATGAAATAGTGACTAAGAAGGCTGAACTAAACATGCTGAAAAACCAAATTCCTTTTAGCCTAGAGAATGAAATATCCAAAATCAAAATCTTTGTTCCTCTTACAGAATTAGTCACTCAAAATGTATATAGAGGACAAATTTTGAAGGCTTTGAACATAGAAGATGTTCATGATACAGTCAACTTAAATGATGATACTCCAGAGCTCATATTTGGACCAAAAATTGAAGGAAAATTTCAAGAAGGAACAACCCCCCCTTCTTACATCAGTTTAAACATTCATGAAAATATCTTGCACAATGCCATGCTTGATTCAGGAGCATCACACAACCTCATGCCCAAGGTGATAATGGAAAGATTAGGCTTAGAGGTAACTAGACCCTACAAAGATTTATATTCCTTTGATTCAAGTAGGGTGAGATGCCTCGACCTAATAAAATATCTATGTGTTAACTTAGCCCAAATACCAGCCAAGAGTTTAGTGATGGACATTGTAGTGGCTGATATACCCCCCAAATATGGTATGCTCCTTTCAAGGTCATGGGGTGCTAAGTTAAAAGGCACAATGTAGATGGATATTCCTTATGCCACCATCCCGGTCTTTAGCCAACCTAGAAGACTCTATAGGGAAACACACATGAAATATATGGTGAGTAACCAAGAAAGACTAGAGAATTCTCCTCTCTATTCCATTCACACTGACCTCAACTCTTTCATTATTTTTAATGATTATCTTCCAAAAGAGCAAGAACTAATCAGTGAAAAACATCAAATGCTATGATCTTTTCACTGTCAAACATAGTTACAACCATTGATGAAGAGGAAAATAAAGGGAAAATTAAAAAACAGTTTGCTGATTTGGAAATTTACATCAAACAGGTTAGAGGTCTTGAGGTTCAAAACAGTCATATGAATAATGCAGATCATGAAAATCAAGGGGTGAAACCTCAAAACATTGAAAACTTTGAGGAACCAAAATCAGGAAAATGTAGTACAGACCCTAGTTCAGAACAGAATGATAAAGAATGTAGAGACGAAAGTAATGAAATACATCTCAAAACTGAAGTCAGTCCTCTTTAAAACATGAACTTTGAGGGGTCTTGCACTAAAAATGATGCAGGAGCAGGCATATGGTTACATAACACTGAAAGTAATCATGCTGAGGGGCATTCCTACAGACTAAACTTTCAATGTAACAACAACATAGTTGAGTATGAAGCTCTCCTTTTAGGCCTGCATTTATTGAAAAAACTAGGGACCAAAAGGATAAAGGTTCATGGGGATTCTGATTTAATTATTAGGTAAGTGAATGGAGAATATAACGCTAATCATCCTAGATTTAGAGCCTATAGAGATGATGCCATGGACTTGTTAAGAAATTTTGATGAATTCCAACTTATCTTTGTCCCAAGAAACTGAAATGTCCTTGCCAATGGTTTAGCCTTTGCTGCTAGAAGTTGTCTTACACCTTATGAAACCAAGAAATGCACCACCCAAGTCAAATTTAGACCAACTGTCCCAGATAATGAAAAATACTGGCAAGTTTTTGAGCGAGATAAACAAATAGAAGACTTATTATAGTCCAAAAAAGAATTTGAAGCATCAAGCTTAGATTCATATTATGTTAAAGATTGTCCCATTGAAGAAAACCCACTTGTTGAAGAAGAAAAGTCTCCCAAGATTGCTGAAATAATTCTATTAACCTGTGAACCCCATCATAAAACAGAGAATAGCACAGAATTAGAAAACGAAGATTTAGAAGTGCTGCAATCTAAAGACCAAAGCTTTCCAAAGGGTCTAGTCCCCTTAGAAGAAATATTTGACTTGAATAATGTGGCTAAAAAGAGAAAATTGGTACCCATAGAATCTGAAGTGGAAGAATGCATTATAGGCAGTGAGGAAAAGCCCAAATTAATCAAACTGTATAAAACCTTGCCAGCTCTCATTAAACCAAAATATATTGAGCTGTTTAAAGAATTTTCTGATGTGTTTGCATGGAGCTATGAAGATCTAAAGTCCTATGATACAGAAATAATTTAGCATAAGATACCTATCAAAGAAAACCAAAAACCTTTTAAACAAAAATTGCGCAGAATTAACCCTGTTCAATTACCTCTGGTAGAGAAAGAAATCAGAAAAATGTATGATGTTGAAATTATTGTTCCTATTAGATACTCAGAATGGGTGTCTAATCTTGTATCAGTGAGGAAGAAAACAGGAGAGATAAGGCTTTGTATTGATTTTGGAAACCTAAACAAAGCCTCACTGAAGGACAACTATCCTTTGCCCAAAATGGATCATATTTTACAAAGGGTAGTTGGGTCCAAAATAATTTCTTTGCTAGATGGCTTCTTAGGTTACAATGAAATATTGGTACATCCTGATGATCAACTTAAAACAGCTTTTACTACACCCTAGGGCACTTTCATGTATTTGAAAATGCTTTTTGGTTTGATGAATGTTGGTGCCACATTTCAGAGAGCCATGGACATTGAATTTTCAGAATAAATAGGTTACTTCATTATAATTTACCTTGATGACATAACTGTTTATTCTACAATAGATGAAGAACACATAATATATTTGAGAATGTTTTTTGAAAAATGTAGAAAATTTGGATTGTCCTTAAACCCAAAGAAAACATTGTTTGGTCTCCAAGAAGGAAAATTCCTTGGGCATATCATATCAGAAGAAGGTATAAGGATAGACCCAAAAAGGATTGATGGCATATTGCAAATCAGCCATCCCAGAAACATCAAGGAACTACAATATTTCATTGGAAAGATTAATTTCTTGAGAAGGTTCATACCCCATTTAGCTGAACTCCTTATAAACATAACGAACATGATTAAAAAGGAAGGAGGAGTCAAATGGACCTTAGAAGCAAAGAAGTCCTTTGAACTGGTAAAGCAATCACTCACCAAAACACCAGTTCTTATCAGTCTTGATTTTTCTAAAGATTTCTTCATTTTTTCATTTGCATCAGAACACACAATAGCTGTTGTCCTATTACATAAAAATTTGAATGGAAAAGAGAAACCCATTGCATTTTTCAGCAAGGAATTAAGAGATGCACCTCTGAAGTATAACATAATGGAAAAACAAGCCTTTTCCTTAGTCAAAGCCTTAAAAGACTTCAAAGTTTACATTCTACATTCCCACATTATAGCATGTGTCCCTCATTCAGTTGTGAAAGACATATTGACCCAAGATCCAGATGGCAAAAGAGGAAAGTGAATTGCTGTAATTTTAGAGTATGATTTAGAAATCAAGCCCACTAAACTCATAAAAGGTCAAGGACTAGCAAAACTTATGGCTGAATCCAACTTTCAAGCTCTTGATATAAACATGTTTAATGCATTAGATGCACAGGAGGAGTCGCTAACTCATATTATTGAAGATCATTTTCTAAATTCATCTTGGTATGCTGACATTTTGTATGTTTTGTTCAATCTAAATGTCCCTCCTGGTTTGTCCAAAACAAAGGCAATATTTTTAAAGTTAAAAATTGTAAATTACTGCATTTTGGATAAAGGTTTATATTGGAAAAATACTAGTGGATTATTGCTTAAATTTTTTCCTGAAAATGATGTAGATAAGATCAAGCACGAGTTTTATGAAGGAGAATGTGGAGGCCACCTCTACTGGAAATCAACTGCTAATAAAATCCTTAGAGCTATTTATTACTGGCCCACTCTCTTTCAAGATGTCCATAAGATGATTCTTGCCTATCATAAGTGCCAAATCTTTGAAGGTAAAAGAAAATTGCTTCCCTTACCTCTGCAACCAATCACTGTTGAAGCTCCTTTTCAACAGTGGGGTCTAGACTTCATTAGGAAAATACATCCTCCCTCATCTACCCAACATAGATGGATCCTCACAGCAACAGATTATTTTACCAAGTGGATAGAAGCCATCCCATCTAGGAATGCCACTGACTCAGTTATCATTTCATTCCTCGAAAACCATATACTTTCCAGATTTGGTTTTCCTAGAAAGATCATAACTGATAATGCTGCTGCATTTGGGTCTAAGAAAATGGTAGAATTCTTTCATAAATATCTGATCATATTGGGTAATTCCACAACTTATTACCCTCAAGGCAATGGGCTTGCAGAATCATCAAATAAAATTCTGGTAAACATTATCAAGAATTTGCTGGAAGATAACAAGAAATCATGGCACAATAAGCTAGTACATGCTTTATGGGTAGATAGGTTGACAATGAAAAATTCAATTGGGATGTCCCCCTACTAGCTAGTTTATGGAACTGATGCAATATTTCCAACCAGTTTAGGAGTGCCAGTCATGAAGCTGATCCAGGAAGTATAGTCTAAAGATGATGATGTGACTAGGAGAATAAACCAGACTATACATCTACAACAAACCAGGGAGGAAGTATACATTAGAGCACAGCAACTACAAGAAAACATCAAGAAGTTGTTTGACAAAAGAACTAAGGCAAGTGATTTCAAAATTGGTGATAAAGTTTTGAAATGGGATTCAAGAAGAGAAGATAAGGGCAAACATGGAAAATTTGATAACTTATGGCAAGGCCCTTATCTCATACAATCTACTATTGGAAACAATGAATTTTATTGCAAGAATTGGATGGAGCTGAATATTTTGGAGGTCCTGTTAATGGCAGGGTTCTTAAACATTATTTTTGTTTACTGAAATTTTAGTTTTAAAGCTTTTTATTCATTGTATATAACATTGCTTTTTAAAAATTCAAGAAAGAGAAAAGACAAAAAAAATAGAAAAAGAAAAAGAGGGTAGAAATAAAACAAGAAAGGTACAGCCCCATGCCAAAAAGATAAATTCTGAAAGTGTGCAAACTCAAATGCCACTACCAAAACAACACTGCTATTTTGGTCATACAGCCTAATCATGACTAAGATAGATTTCAATTTTTCCGTTGATAGGTTAGTGAAGAAGATTTTCCAAATTGTTCAACCTTGGCTTATCAGTAGATCAGATTAGGTCAGAAAACAATGGTTCAAACATGCTTAAATCCTGAACCAAGAAGAAGTGAAGAACAACTCAAAAGGATCAAAATTAGAGCTGCAAAAAGATTGAAGGATGTTTTATATTTTTTTAGATCATAAGCCTTCACAGTTTTATTTCAAATTCATGAAAAATAAAGTCTATGTGCAACTTCTTTTTATGCCATAGACCCACAACAAATCAGACAGCCTAACCCTGGTTTGGCTGTGTTTAAATTTCTGTTTTAGAAAATAGAGAATAAAATCTACCAAAAATTCTAATCCTGGCAGATAGTAGCTTAGGTAGAGAATTTATGATTTCAACAGTCTTATCTGAACTCATGGAATAAATAAGGGTAAACTTCGACTAGTTTTTCTTGTTTTCAAAAGAATAAAATGATGATGTTCAAGGTCTGCAAGTCAAAATGCACCTACCAAAACAACACTGCTATTTTGCCAAAAAGAGATTCTGAAAGTGTGCAAGCTCAAATGCCACTACCAAAACAACACTGCTATTTTGGTCATACAGCCTAATCATGACTAAGATAGATTTCGATTTTTCTGCTGATAGGTTAGTGAAGAAGATTTTCCAAATGGTTCAACCTTGGCCTATCAGTAGATTAGATTAGGACAGAAAACAATGGTTCAAACAAGCTTAAATCCTAAACCAAGAAGAAGTGAATAACATCTCAAAAGGATCAAAATTAGAGCTGCAAAAAGATTGAAGGATGTTTTATATATTTTTAGATCATAAGCGTTCACAGTTTTAAATTCAAATTCATGAAAAATAAATTCTATGCGTAGCTTGTTTTTATGCCATAGACCCACAGCAAATCAAATAGCTTAACCCTGGTTTGGCTGTGTTTAAATTTCTGTTTTAGAAAATAGAGAATAAAATCTGCTAGACAGTCTAATCCTAGTAGATAGTAGCTTAGGTAGAGAAGTTATGAGTTCAACAATCTAATCTGAACTCATGGAAGAAATAAGGGTAAACTTCAACTAGTTTTTCCTGTTTTCAAAAGAATAAAATGATGATGTTCAAGGTCTGCAAGTCCAAATGCACCTGCTGAAGAAAAAATGTTAGGAATTAGGCTATGTAGGTAGTTGTTTGGGAATCAACTTTATTTGATATAAATACTGATCATCTTTTCTAAAGCAACATAATTATTGAAGAATAGGTTGTTATGGATAAAGGCACTAGTCTGTGCATCCCAGAGATCAAGATCTGAAGTTCTTGACACCTCCAAGGAGCTGCCATCCCCAAGTGGAGCCACTATTAGCCATCAGTAAATTTTTGACTGAGCAAATGATGGCTAAGAATAAATCCTAAGCCTTCAAGAGATTGTTTTCATGAAAAACTGCTCATTCTTGAAGTCTTCTCTTGCTGTTTTAACTTTGCAAGTAATCTTCACTACTGTTTCATTATAAATAAACCAAGTTAAACCGTTGCCCCCTGCAAGATTGTTCCCCAAATAACCTCCTCTTTCATCAATTTATTCACTCATTTTAAACCTTTTTATCCTCCATTTACCTCTGAAAAACCCCCTTTTACCCTTTATCTTTCCCTTCAAAACTAATAAAATCCCTTTATTAGTTTTGAAACCCTCCTTTCCCTCCTATCGGAACCCCTAAAAAGCCTAAAAAACCCAACCTTTAGGGCTAAAAACCCATTTCTGCAAACAAATAGGGCCTAAGTGCTTTTTCATCTTAGCCCTCAGCTTCTTCTCCCCATAAAACCTCAATGCTATAACCAAGCGCTTTAAGGACAAAATCCCCTTCAACACCGCTCCTTGTCACTCATCTCTCCATATGCCCCAGTTTCGCACTCGGCGCTAAGCCCTCTCCTTACTCCCCGATCCCTTTTCTTTTATATTTTATTTTTCATTATTTAAAAAGCTCGCTATTCACCTTGGAACATTCATCTAAACAGATCAACGGCTGTCTTGCTTTTCCCCTATCCCCCTTCCATCCAAATCCCATCATTCACTCATCCTTGCGAGTGAATCCTATCCATCGATCCATTCGATCTAATGGTCCTCATAAAACCTGACAACCCAGTTCCGTCAGGGCCTACCTTCCACCACATAAAGTGCATGTCCAATCGCATGCTACCACCTATATTCCATTATCACTCCCATCGCGCAACTTTCTCATCACGCTCATTCCACATCGTTGGATCTGGAGCCTCTAATCCAATGGTTGACGACGCATATCGCAAAGTTTTTTCACCCAAATTTTAATGCTTAAAATTTTTGCGAAATACGCGGTATTAAAAATACAGGTGTCGAATGATGTATGGAATCACATTTCTTTCGGGTGAAACCGCTCCCTACCTTTTGCTATGCGAAGACCGCCAGTGGTTTTCTAAAACCATTTTTCCCTATTTTCGCACCCTATTTCATATTTAAACCTGGTTAGCTGCTCTGCCAGGGTTTTTCTCCTCCACCGCCACATTCCACCACTCGCACTGCTCCTCCGCCATACTCTCGAGCCTCTGACGCAGCTATCCCCATTCTCGCAGGCTTTTATAATATGGTGGTTTATGTTTTTGCTGCAGGTTTAATGGATAACAGGCTGTAGAGCCATCCCACTGTCATAAAAAGGTGACTAAGGGCCAAGGATGATGATCCTCAGGCCAATATCCATGTAGAAAAGGGAATCTACAGGGCTCAAAATTATGGTTCAACCCATGCCTCACGAGCATTGGTTATACCATGAAACCCTTGACGCGTCCATGCACCTGCCGCAAGCGAAAACATAATGAGCATTAATCAGTTGAAGGATCAGAGCATAATCAAAGGATTAAAGGTGTTAAACACAGATAAATCAGATAGGAAGAGTCATCAAAATTCGAAATATAATCTAAAAATCTTAATGCTAAACAGAGAGCCTAATCAGGCATGAGAACAAAATTAAAGGTTAATCAGTGTTTTTAAAGGAAAAGCAAGAAGACAAAACAAAGAAGGACACCTCAAAACCACATCAGAGGGGCTAATCGAATCCCCGGCTACTAAAATTTCCAACTGCAACTTTTTTGCATCGAAAGCATACATAGTTAAAGTCCCATTTAGAGATATTTTTCCAAAGATAGCTCAGAATTTATGATCAATCTACCAAGGCCCCCCAAATTCAACAATAATAACTAAGGATGATGAAACTTAATGCAAAAATCATTAAAACAAAGATGAATATTCAAAATCTTCTCCCTTTGGCCTCCCAAAGTTCAAGGCACCATTACTCTATATTAATTGAATTAATGAACTTTTCTTACACTCCACCTCCTCATTCTTCTATAAATACTTCTGTAGAAGACAATATAGAGGTTGGTATTTGGATATTTGTTGCATGTAAATAGTCTTCTGAAGCTGCTGTAGCCCTGTTTTGTAATTGAAGATACATAAGATGAGATGAGAAGTTTGAAGCTGTAGAGACCCACTGGACTTGATGATTGTAGCTGGTTTGAACATCAAATACAAATAGCTGATTTATGGGATCCTGGTCTGTGTCAATGATGATGTGTTTCTCACTGTAAAATTGTTATTTTCTTTTTGTTTTCATTCTGTTCATTTTTCTCTGATAAAGAAAAGAAAATATAAATTAGGATTTACTTCTGAAGTACCGTAAATCTCATTGAAAATATTTATCCTTTATGTTTTTTGCTGATTGTTTATTTAAAGATGATTCAATAGAGTATAACTAGTAAAGTGTTGGTGAGCCCATGTTTCCTGAGTATAACTTGAGACATTGTCTTTGAATGTTCTTGATAATTTTGCTAATTAAAGCTGAGTTAGAGAATTTTATGGTTAGCCTGTCCTCTGGTTCCTTCTCCAACAGTTACTTTGAAGAGTTCCCTTAAGAGTATGTTGAAAGAAGGCTAGTTTCAAAGTACTTACATGATCTTAGACTACTTTTTATATTTGTCATGAATGTTTTCCTTGGACTATGCTGAAAGCAAGCTAAGTTAAAAGTATTTACTTGATCTTAAGCTATTCTATGTTTTTAAATGTTTTCTCTTGAAAGTATATCAAAAGCAGGCTAGTTTCAAAGTACTTACCTAACCTTAGATTACTTTTTGTTTTCCCTCAAGTGCATGCCAAAATCAGGATAGTTTCAAAGTACTTACTTGATCTTAGGCTGTTATTTGTTTCTTCATCAGTTTGATTTTCCTCACTCCACTTTTAATGTTTCATCCCACAAAATCAACTTAAAAAGATCCTTTGACATAGATGACTTGCCCCATGGACCACTTTTGAACCTTGCTATTTCAATTAAACCCTATTATGACTCCATAGCCCAATGGATTGATGCTACTCCTAAGCCTATCTTATCAGCTGAACCATTCCTTCACCTACTCACACCTTCACCCTTCATAAATACTTCCTTCATCTTCATTATATCCTTGCCCAACCAAAACAAACAAAAACTCTTGTTCTTCATAACTAGCCTAGAATCACACTTCAAGTCTTAAAGATCATATATTTAAACACATACATAGAGAGATCCCTCTCTGAATCTAGGATGGATAGGTCCTCAGATTCCAAAGTGGTTTTGATGTAGGCTCTGCAGCGTTTGTACTTGCCAATCTTGCAAACTACGGAGACCTAAAAATAACCACAACACTGTTGGAATCCTTAGATCCCAATCATTTCTATTCACATTGCATACTTTTGTGAGTGCATTCTATAGGATTTTATTGAAAGCTTCAACTATCCCATTCACTTGAGGGTGATATGGAGTAATTTTCTGATGGTATACTTGAAACTCTTCAGGCAGTGCCTCAATAGTCTTATGTAAGAATTTTGAACCTCGGTCACTCATCAATATCTGTAGACGCCTAAATATAGAAAAAATATACTCAACTATGAACTTTGTGGTGGTATCGACATTGCAATCCTTCACTAGTTGTGCCTCTACCTACCTCATCAAATAATCAATTGCAGTGATTATGTATCTTGTGCCAGTCTTCTTTCTTGGTAGATTGATAGGTTCAACAAAATAAATATCCCATTTATCAAATGCTTGCAATGTCACCTGTGAATTTAATAGCATTTCGTCTCTTTTGGATGGCTTTCATGTTCTTTGGTAGACATCACATGCTCAACAAAATTCTTTTGCCTCCTTATGTACCGTTGTCCACCGTAACCCAGCTCTCAATATTTTCTGCGTAGTGACCTTTCTTGTATAATGTCCACCTATGACTCCTCCATGGGCTTCTGCCATAATACTCTACCTTTCATGTTCAGGGACGTATCTGCGCAATATTTCATCCGGTCCCATTTTGTACAAGTGTCTTGCAATCAACGAGAAATCGGTTGCTTTGACTACCAACTCCTTCTTCGACGGATCCCACATCCACAATTCCTTAACACAAATAATAGTCCTGACAATGAAACCATTTTTTGGCTTAGTTGGGCTTGACCCAAGTTTGTATTTGTACTTCGCACCAATAAAACCCTCAAACATTGGCCCTTTCGGCAACGACCTGCAAGCTGGTCATCGTCTCACCTGAGGTGGCTATGGGTGGTTGCAGAACCAGGTTTCTGCAGCCTTGAGAGACGGCGTGAGGTTGATTTTACTTCTCTTTTCTGTGTTTATCACTATTGTGTGGTATAAATTAACTACTTACTTCGCCACATTCAGTTTAGCATAAAAATATCCCAAAACGATATATATTGCGCTATCATAACATTTACGAACAATCAGTACCTTGCATGCACAGATATAAAGAAAATATAACACATAAACATAGAATATTGCCCAAAAATTCTCTTTCTTCATGATCTCAATGGGAAAAATAGCATTTGTTGTGCTAAATTCCAATTCAGAATATAAACAAAGTGGTTGAGGATTATGAGGTAAATTGCAAGTTAACCATGATATTTTATGTGTTTTTATGTGAATTTCTTAAGAAAATTAACATGAACAAAACATTTAACAACAACATCTAATATACATGAACATCACCATAAAAATTTACACAACAACACATGATGAAGGAGTTCATGCCACCTAGGATACGTCTCCTTGGTCCATGTTCCAATGGCTTAGACCTCTTCTATTATGCTAAAAAATGTGATTACATACATTTGGAATGCTCAGACAACTTTGAAACATGCTCCAATGGCTCCAAGATGCCAAAAAATTCCTATGTAGCCTCTTCCTTCTTCGAATTTGGCAAAAAAATGAATTAGTTATGGCTTCCCAAAGTTTTGGCACTAACTGCACCCCAAATTCTGTTAACCGAGTGCCAAATTTCCCAATTTTCAAGTGAAATTATCAGGGTATTAATTTTCCCAATAACGCCTAAAGTCCATATTTCAAACTATTTGTTTTTGGCATGTTATCACAAAATTGCACTTGATTGGATGATGATTAGACAACTCTATGTAACTTTTTCAAACCAGCTTTTGACTGAAACTTAGCCTCTTTAGTCTAAGAGGGCTCTCTCAAAGGGGCTTATGATATTTTATTATGATAGTACTAGATGGCTAACTCAATTTGAAAAGTAACTTGTTTTTTATGTATGTAGGTTGAAAAGAAATGAAGGCTTGCTACCATTGGGCTTATGGAGTCAAAAAATCAGTAGATTCAGTGGCAAGGTTTCTTGACATGGAAGCTGAGGCAGATAAGGGTCTTTAACAAAGGCAATTCACTCATAAAACATAGGAAAACACAGTCATCTCATTACTAAAGGAAGTCAGAGCCTAGAGTTATGAATTATGAGTAATAGTAATGAAATCTACTGCAAGTAGTAAAACATAAGATGTAGATCAATAAAACATTAAAACCACATGAGAATCTCAGGTCCATTAAGAAGAAATCACTTTGTATTACTGATATGAATCAAAATACATAAAGCAGCACTTTGGTGCAAAAAGTCTCCAACCCTTTACCACTTCGATTATTTGCCTTTAAATAGACATTCTTACAGCAAGGATGATCTGCCTAATGGCTAGATTCATCAAATTCTTCCTATGACACCTCATATAATATAAAAACATGTCTTTTAACAAGAAAATGACAGCTACACCCTAAAGAAGACATTTCCTAGTAGGACTCAAACTCCTATTTATTACATCATTCTACCTTTATCTTTGAAACAGTTACATGTCAGTTAAAATTAAGCATCACATGCTTGAATAGGCTATGACATATTTCGTCACTACTTTACATATTAAAAACCCTCCTAGACATGTGGAACAAAACCCTATTTTTCAGGAATG
This sequence comes from Pinus albicaulis, assembly GCA_034641835.2. Classification (NCBI taxonomy): domain Eukaryota; kingdom Viridiplantae; phylum Streptophyta; class Pinopsida; order Pinales; family Pinaceae; genus Pinus; species Pinus albicaulis. Next base: position 362,785,383 of record CM076575.1, read on the forward strand.
CAAGACCTTTATCTTCAATGAAAGATTTAGTTGATGAGTTGTCTCCACAACACTTTCTTCAAGTCATAAATGTTTGATGGTAAGGTCCCTTGACTTGTTGGAGGAGTCCAACTATCCAAAATTTCCATTAAGCTGCTCCAAAACCTTCAAAAACAGCTCACTATGAAAACATGACAGTTTCGTAGTGAGCTTTCGTAGCGTCCAAAAAAACAGCTTTTGCACCCAAAAAATCTGCTTCTTTGTTGTTCCATGGTGTCAACCAAGACATGACACATCACCACCAACATTCTCCCTACTTAAAAACTGCAAAAAGTGATTTTGGATGCAAATGAGCTGCTACAGAAATTTTCGTAGTGTTTTCCTGGCTTTAAGCCTAGGAAACGCTACGAAACTGTGAAAAACTACAGAATTTCCAGATTTCAAGACTAACTGCAAAAAGTGACCTCCAACTATAAAAACCTGATTTTTAGCATGTCATAAACCTTCTAAAACTCATTCAAACTTAACTTAGGACCCCTGTTCTGTTTCCTCTTCATTAATGATCAGTTGAGCTATGGGCTCCTCAACCACAGTCATCTTTAAGCATTTTTTCTCCAGCTCTTCATGAATCAATTCTAATTGCTCTTGAAGGTCTTTGACTTGGTCCTTCCATGTCTTGTTCTTAGACTGTAAGTGCAGGTTCATTTTTTCTAATATGTTTTACCTCTCCTCTTAATGGATTTGTCCATTTGATCAATTTTTTTTGTGTTGTCCAAGGTCTTAGATCTAAAACCAGCAACTTGATTAAACCATGATGAAAGAGTGAGGTTTTATTTCCTTCAGATTTAGCTTGAACTTTGTCTGACATTTTAGCTAAGCTTTTGTATAAAAAAAGGTAAATCAAGAGACCTCTTACCAACAAAATGTAGCAGAAGCCTAAGGTGGTAGGAATAAACCATATGATACCTCCCTTCATAGGTGAAGCACTTCTGAATGATTAGCAACAGCTTTGAGAAGTTTTCTTTCATGTAGCTCCTTGGGATGGCATTTGTGAGATCACTCTCACTATGCTTTAGCTTGATAAACTCTTTATAGTCCTGCATGATGAACTTGAAGACTTTGAACCATTTTTCTCCTCCTCGAGGGATTCCTGTTGTTGTTGCAGCGGTCTCTAGTGTTACAGTGAGGTTCAACATTCCCACCTTTGAAGTTGTCCCATTGAAGCTGATAGCAAACTCCTTAGAAACCTACACATGGCACCCTTGCAATCTTTGGAAAAACCGCAAACACCATGTTCTTCTGAAAACTTATAAAGTAGTTGGATCTTCATTAATCAAATTCATGTCTGATGGCTCATATCTGAGGTAGTGTCCACCTTTGTTGGTATTCCTCTTTGCAGCCATGATGATTTTATACCTTCTCTGCCTCGCTTGATCAATGACACCTGCAACTTTTGTAAATGCTAGCAACCAACTTGGCCTGGTGAAACAACTCTCCAGGACTCAATAACATGCAAATATGGAGCAGAAAATGACAAATGACTCAATTGGGTAATTTTTTAAAGTATCAATGATAGCCCATGGCTTAATCATGATTCATACATGCTAAAAATGGTAATAATGACCTCAAACATGGCTATGTGCATTTGAATTAACCATAAGAGACTTGAATAACCTCCACCCTAACACTTCCAATGATGAACTGACACTTCACATCAGGTTTGACAATATAGACAAGAAAACATCTTTTCGTAGCGTAGCTAGTTCATTTTTTGACAGTTTCGCTACGAAACTATTAGGTAGTTTCGTAGTGAAAAATTCTTTTTCACAGTGTAAAACGCTACGAAAAGAGGTGAAACTAGCTTAAGTGTCCTTTTTTGAAATTAAATGCTTGGGAAATTAAATTTGACACCTAATGATGACTGATGGGACATTACATAACCTAAATGAAGGTGGGTTTGAACCTTAGGATAGGTTAAACATGAAAAACAATTGAAAATTTTCCCATACCAACTTGAATGATTCAAGGAGATCTTTTCCTCTTGATGAGTGAACTGTATGACCATGTCAAGTAATGTTTCAAAATTTTATGAGTGATAACATGGCAAATAAATATTTTTTATATAAAAAAATGTGTCGGACAGTTTGATAACCTCCAACGGTTAGCTTTGGGGAGGTCACATTTCATGCGACGTTGGTGGTTTAGGTGGCACAGTTCTGGCGTCCTGACGGTTATAGTGGCAGTCTCGTGGTGTGTCACATCATGACGTTGGTGGAAGGTTAACGTTAATAGTTATGGAACAATTGGGGGGCAAGTTTAGCCTTGCGCCCATGGTCCCACCCCCAAGCATGGTGACTAGGGTTGGGGCTAGACCCCAGCCCCCACCCCAAAAATTTAAACCATTGAACTTTAAATCTATGTTGTGACACTATAGTTTAAGAAACAAACTCGTGGTGTGATGGCAAAGACTTTGTTCTAGTTCTTGGAGGTCGTAGATTCGATCCCCGCTACTAGTGCTCAAACTTTGACCCAAACTTTTCGTGGCCCACGTGGTGCCCCCTGGCTGAGCCACGTGGTGGCCCTTGGTTGAGACATGTGGTAGCCCCTAGCTGAGCCACATGGAAACCTGTGATTATCCACCATGAAACCCAATCAAAACACACCAATTCAAACAAATGAAAACATGACACTTGGCACAACATAATTCACCGGGGGAAATCCATTGACTAGTTAACCTGACACTTGGCACAACATAATTCATCAAAGGAAATCCATTGACTATTCAACCTCCCACATGGCATGCCCAATCAGCAGTACAGACTGCTAACTGGACTGTCTCTGCACTTTTGTTTCAAAAATTTTCTTGTTTGACAAACTGGACAGAACACGTTTTTGGGAGCATATGGTGTCAGTTTTCCATGAAAAAAGTTGAGCCGGATTCAAAACAACAAGATATACCCAATAAGAAAGTTCCATACCATTCTAAAAACTTTCATTTTTTAATATAATTTTGAGCACCTAATCAGTTTATTAAGATGAATCCTTTTAGTACATTCAGCTTCTCGACCTACACACACAATTGCAGGTGGTATGAGCACTAAGATGCTAACTCTTCCAAGGTCTTTGTGCACTCAGATTGTAGATCCTTTCCTTAATGCCCAAAACACAAAAAATATAGATACAATTACAATCTTGATTCAACCATCCATGACATATGACCCTTCGACAAAGCATTACATCGATTTATATAACATTCATAACTACATAATACCATGGTCCAAATACCATGTGCTCGACAAAAATATCAACTAAAACCCCAATAACCATTATACATTGAGGGGATTCGACCCACCCCAAAGCCCCTAGACATGGCATGGTAAATATAACTTCGCAGTACCGCACACTCTGATCCTCAAAATGCGAAGTCTGTGACCAAAATCGGACCAAGTTGGGTCGCGCCCAATAGCTACTTCATTAGGGCTTCAATAATGTTGTTATGAAATTATGCCCAATGCTCTAAATGCTTTCAAATGATGTCCAATCCAAGTGTCTTCAATAAGGGCTTCAACAATGACTACCTTCACAAAGTATCTCCAAAGATAACCTTCAGGTCCAAAAATAATTCAAGAGATGTTATTCAAACAAGGATTCAAAATGCTTTAAAAAATGTGCTCAACACTTCTTCATATATCCAATCAAGGTAAAAAAAAAAGGGCTTCCAATGAGTATCAATGTAGATTCATTGTTTCAAAGAGTATCACTATAGAATCATTGTCTAATCTGCTTTAAGTTAGTTTTGGAATCACTATACAATTCACTACTCAAATGTCACAAAAACTTCAACACTCATATTTTTGTAACCAAAACAAATCTCCATAGGTTGAATTTTTCTGTTATGCATAATAGATATACGATCCAAGCTTAGCATCCTCTGTTTGCTCCAAAATTTTCTCTTAGATAATACAGGTTCGACCTTCAATCACTGTGACAAATCTGAGAATGTTAGTGAACAATCCTTCACTGGTCTAAATTATAGTGAAAACAAATATATACTATATGTTCAAATTAGGTTCAAATATTTATCTATAGGTCTTCTATTTGTCTAAATTCTTGTCTCTCACAGGTCCGTAAGGGAGTACCTTCACATGTCCAAAAATGGTGTCATCACAAAGCCAAGAATATTTCCACAGATCTCCATAGAGGTTCGAAAATGCAAGATGTTCTAGCCTTAGATCCTAGCACAAGGCCTGAGGTAATTGAAAACTCCATAAACACAACTCCAAATAAGAATTTTCACAAAACACTAACCATAAAAAAACAACCAGAAGTCTTTACAAGAGAACTATCAACCATATATAAGCAGGTATGAAGTCTTCCGGAAATCCACCAATTTTTTTTCCAAACAATGATCACAGGTTATATTCTGTGTTTCTTGTTCTCTGATCCAAATTCCTTGTATTTATTAACCAAATTGGTGATCAAATGGGGCAGTTTGACCTTGTATTTAAATTTTTTTGATCCTATTGAAGGGACATGACAGTTGGTTAAGGAGGGACAACTTGTATACCGACTTGTGCAGTCTCTATTAAATTTTTGTTTTATTTTTTATGAAAGAGTCGACTTTACAAGCCATTTTTTCCCTTATATTTTCTTCATTATCTTTGTTCAATTTCTTTATTGTGATCCCTTGTCATTAAAAGGTAAATAAAACCTTTATGAAAGACTGTAATAGCTTTCACGCATTCTTTCTTTGACCTCCTTCTCAATAAGCTAAACACATATAGGGTCTTTAAATATGTTCAATTAGATAAATACAACTTCTAACATATCATGTGAGATATCCTTCTATACTTGCTCTCTTTTTCATATGCCACACAGGTTGCATATTTTCTTCAACAATGCAAAAAACTCATGAAGATTACTGTTGGGTAATTTAATTATTAGTTAAATTACTTGTCAACCCAAGATTCGTGAACTTGTGAAGTATACTTGCACAATATATGTTAGGAATCAACTTTCAATTTAAGAGTGAATTAACCTATTGAAATTATGGAAAACCTATTAATGAAAAATGTCTAAGATGTGTATGCACACACTTTCTTTTTCAAAAGTCTCAAAATTGGAACTTGGAAATCAATCTTTTAATATATGAAATTGAAATGGCGATTGACATGAAATAAAACATATTCTATTGACATGAAAATAAATCTATTCTAGTGACATGAAATTAAATCTATTCTAATGATTTGAAAGTAAATTTTAATCTAGAATGTAGAAAATCCTATACTAAGAAAACATTGAATTATTAAACTATGAAATTTGAAGGCAACCTATTCTGAAAGTAGTGCGCTATCGATTGAAATTACTAAAGCGTGCATTGTCAAATTAGAATCATTCATGAGTATCTATCAAACAAATTGAAAATCAATGAATCTATGAAATGAGAGAAATAAAACTTAAGCTACAAAATAACATAAATGGAATGAGCATGAAAGAATGCAAACACTACACCTAATAAAAATACTTAAAATTAATATAAAGAAACTAAAAAACAAAATATTAGAATACATCCCATACTCATTAGGTGGCCATCCCAAAGTGCGTGAGAGGCGGAAAGTTGAGAAAGTTCTTGATCAAGCATCAAATGAAGGCATAACCATATAAAATTGAACTACAATGGTATTCATTACATCAATCATAAGCATAGTGCCAATCCTTAACACCCAAAACTATACATTGAAGCATGAGCATGGCTCCAAAACTTTTCACACCTTTTGAGAGGAGAAGGTACTCCTATTTATACAAAAACTAAGATAACTACCTCATAATGTAGATTCGCAAATATCTCATGTAGTTACAACCATGTGTTAACATCTAGCAATTAGCATCTCTTCATATCCTCTTACAAATATCTCCTCGCTTTGATAAGAGACACTTATGAAAACTTCCATGATATTTCTCCATGAATTATGTTTGATATACAATCTCAAATATTTTACAAATCTTCAGGAATATGAAGAGGAAATTCGAACTTTAGACTTAGAGGCCAAATATGACTTTCCTGAAATCTTTTAATGTACCTACACATGTCACAAGACTGATCAAAATTTTATATATAAGTGAGTACATGTTAGTTTTCTAATATTTAACCATAAATTTACTCAAAATACCAAAATAAATGTATTGGAAGATAATGTGTCTAAGTCATACTTAATTATGAAGATGGTCTTAGTTCTTAGTTATAGAGCTGCAGAATATGGAAAATTCTAAATCAAGGTGAAAGAAAATATGGTGAAATGAATGATATTTTGGAGACTCAATAATTAATGTTATTTTCAAAATCATAACCAAGAACATGTTGAAATTTGCAACAAGAAATAGTGAAATTGGCATCCAGAAAATAGCACCCAGAAATGGCTACCATGTGAGGCTTTTGATCTAATTATCCCTTAATTAAATTGAAAGAAAAATGTAATTTCATCTCATAACAACTTGTATCAGTTAACCAAGTGAGATAGACTTACTTAGCTCAATAATTTCGAGTTGAGGGTCAAAGGTGAGGCATGTAGAGTGATTATATTATTTTTAGTATCCAATTGCAGTTGTAGCACTAGTGTGGTGTGAGTGTAATCAGTTAATTCAAAATATTTGAGTTAAAATCAGTTTAACTAGTTATAACTAAGTGATGAGCTAGTGAGAGGTCAAGTGAATTAAATTTTATCTAATTCACAAGTAGTGATCTATCAAGTAGCTAAAAATTCACTATTATTAGCTACATGCGTGTCAATTTTGATGATGACCCAGTTGAGACAGAGGTTAAAGGGAAGTTAACTATCAATTGTATTATTAGAAAATTGCCCGGGCGCAATTATAAATTTAGAGGAAGGATCATGATGGATTGTGCAGTCAAGGAAGGTTTATTATCCTATTTAATAGGGATTAATTGCCTAGGGATTTCGTGAGCAAGGCTGGGCTAAGAAAGGGCTAAAAATTGGCTAAGTGTTGGTCAATTTTGCCTACGAATTGCTAGTCAATTTTGAGGAGGAAATAGGTGAGACGATTAGTAGAGTGCAGGATTTTCTCGGTGTGAGAAAGCATTTTATTGTTTCATGATTCTTTGACTATGTATAATATATGATAGAGGGGTTTTGAGTAGGTGCTTTCCCCAAGAACATCTTGTGTTGTGTGATTGATAATTCATTTCTCTTACTTGCATGTGATTGAGTGATCGTGTTTTATATTATGCAAATATAGTAGAAGGATTCGGTATCTTGTTTTAGTACATTACATGATCAGATTGAATCCATTGGTATAGATTTTCTATATAATTTCTAGATGGTATCAGAGTTGTGTTAGAGATTTTCTACATGGTATCAGAGAAATATTTCTACAGAATACTTAGTATTTTTTTTCATTCAATTCCAAACCATTTGGTTCAAGGCTTGTTTTGAATGCCACCATTGTCCAATCACAACACCTTTTATGTCTTCGTATAGTGTGCTCTCTATAGTGATATTATTTTTCATTATGATCATGTCACTAGTTATAGGTATATATTTGTTCTTAGGCCATCAATGACAATAATGAAAACTCAACATACTGATGTTTTCTTATTGTTTTCTAGTTTCAACCATGGTATAATTTTCTTCTGTTGAGAAAGTTCATAATGTTTGCTTCTATGAGAAGCCTGGAATGGCTGAAAATTCATCTTGGAGAGGAAGAATTGATTATATAACATCATGAATCTTTCTTAGGTTATGGCGGTGAGACAAATGGATTGGTTGGGAATACTGCCACTCCCATAAGTCAATTTACTGGGATACCAATGAGGTTGGTGGGGGAGATTGGTTCTAAGGCATATAATGATCTCTTAGGTCATGATGATTGTGTGACTAGTTTGGATGGGGCCACTGAGTTTGTTATCTCTCCCTTAGGCAGTTGTTGTGAGCCCTATGGATTGTTCAGAGAGATTGATCTCGAGTCCTCTCTCTTAGGTCATGGACCATGATACTATATAGTTGAGGATTGAGAAGGAGATTCCTACCTAAGTAATGGCCCAAGAAACCTTGTTTGTGGTCAGGGATATGTACCCTATGCATATGATTGGTTTGGACTCATTGATTGATCCAATTGTTTAGTTGGGAACAAACTTGGATGCCATCATGTTTTAGCTTATGGGATGTGTTTGATGTTATGTATATTTCCTTATGATGATACTTGTGATCTCTCCCTTAGGCTATGGTTGTGAGAACTATGGTTTGGTTGGGGAGATTGATATTGAGAGAGAGAATGAAAAACTACCTCCCTGGATAAGAGGAAGTGTTGTAAATATGGTAGCCATGGTTGGTATTTTCTTCATGTGAAGAAATGGAAATTTTGAATTTAATTTTTTCCTCCTAAATTTTTCAAGTTGACCTCCTATTGTTTAAGTCGTATAGGCCCCTTTGAGGCACCCATTCAGCCTCGTTGAAGACTATTTATGTGAGACAAGATCTTCCTCATTTGGGAAATTCACATTACATATTCTTCTATTTGTTCCAATGAAATTAGAAGAAGGAAAGGAGGACAAAATATTGAAATTTTGGCAGCTTAGGGAGAAATTCCCTCCTTTGGGAAGCCCTCCTCACCCTATGGAGACCCTACTATCCTTTGGAAGAATTTAATTTGCACAAGAAATATATTATTTTCAATGTGTAACCACATATACAGAAAAAGTATGAGTTGACCTGGGCAAGGAAATTTTATCTCATCAACCAAATATAAATAGACATCACTTGGAATCATTTGGAGGCATCACATCACGCATTCATCTTTCTTCATTTGGTTCAATTAGCTCTGAAATTGTAGGTGTTATCACAAAATTGGGCCTGATAGGCTGCTTGATCAAACAATCTCATGTAACTATTTCAAACCTAATATTTTGACTGAGGCTTAGCCTCCTTAGCCTAAGAGGGCTCTCTCAAGGGTTAATGATATGGATAAAAAAATAGATGGCTAACTCTATTTAGGAAATAAACTGATAATGATAGTTGTAGGTTGAAGATAAAATCATCATGTATACATTGGGCTTATGGAGTCAAAGCATTCAATAATTCAATGAATATATTTAACATGGAAGATGAGGCATATCAAAGTTTCTAGTGATAAGGCACACACACATGAAACATGTAAAAACACAGTCAGTTCATTTATAAAGGAAGTCAGAGCATCTCATAGATGAATTCTGAGTAATATATATGAACACCACTGCAAATGAGATATATAAGAGATACAGATAGAATAGGAAAACACTAAAACTCCTTCAGAATCTTAAGTTGGTCAAGTAGAAGATCTTTGTATTAGTTGAAAACAGTCAATTCACCTGAAGCATAGTTTTTCTAAAAATGTCCAACCCTTGAAAAATTCGACCCAATGGCCTTTAATATACCTCTTACATCATTAGATGATTTTCCTCTAGGCTAGATACATCAAATTTCTGTCCATTGACACCTTGCATAACCATAAAACATGAAATTTATTACAAAAAGACACCTATCCTACTTGACAATCCTATTTAAAAAAGGACTCAAACACCTTATTACTATCTAAAAAAAACTTATCCATTTGAAATTACATCATTGATAAGTGTAACATCACATAGTCAAATTTGGATAATGATATTCAGTTCTTCATGACCACTTTGCTGACCTCCACAAAAATAGGAAACAATACCCTGTTTTTTAGGCATATCATCTTTTTCCTTCTTTGAACATTTTGTTCTTTATTTAATCTTCATTTCATGGTCCTTGGTTGTTGGAAGTTAACTTAACATATCCCATCACTCTTTCCTAGCCTCCAGCTGTCCAAAACCACTTCAAAAACTGTTCAAAATAATATAATATGTTGCGCTACGAAAATACAACAGTTTCGTAGCACTTTCTATAGCATTGCCCTTTCAAGCCTTTATTCTCCAAAAACTTGACTCTTTACTATTGCATCATTTTAATCACCTTTCAACACACCCTTCATAGCAATTTCATCTCCTAACTCATCTTTTAACAACTTAAATACTGACCCAAAGAAGCAATAAAGGCAGCTACAACAGTTTCGTAGCGCTTTTCTGCGTTTTAAGCCTGGAGGCGCTACGAAACTATTGAGTATGAAGATTTTTCATAAAATTTCTCAAATGAAAACTATGTTTTCCCAAAAACTAAAAATCTAACCTATCCTCATCATCAAAAAACCATACAAACAATAAACCAAACTCCTTTTAGCTTCTTTTAGGCATTTCTTCTTCATGTACAATTGGTTGGCCTATTGGTTCTTCTATGACTTTAATTTTAATGCCTTTGCTCTGTAGCTCATCATGAATTAACTCCAGCTGCTCTTATAAATCCTTCACCTAGCCTTTAAGTCTTTTTTTAGTATCTCTTAGATGGGTGTTTATTATTCTGACAAACTTAGCTTCTTTTATTGCTGGAACTGTCCATTTGAAAAGTTGCTCTGTATTGTCTAGAGTTTCAGAAACAGAATTAACTTGTCCTTCCCACATTGCCTTCATCCTTTTAAACTGTAATTTCTCGGCACTGTGTTTTCTGGCTCTCTTTTTCATCATATTAATTTCCTGGTTTTCCAACTTTAACTTTTCCTCAAGGCGCTGAAACTCGGTTTTCTCTGTCGTTTTCTCTTTTCCCTTTTTTAATTTGTTGATTGTATCCTTCACTGTGGGTGATGAGATATCAACAATATCTTTAGGTGATTTATCTGTCTCAGTGGGTTTTTGAAATTCTTTTCTCCCTTACATTAATTTCCCAACATGCCTTGTTATAGGCTTTCTTGCTTGAAAAATGAAACCTGCATCTTCCCCCTCAAAATCTAATCTCTTTGCAGACTTGAACTTTTTCAACTTCTTCTCATCTATTCCAATAAATTCAGCTTGGAAAATAGGTGTTTCTTCTATGTCAATGGCATGAATAATATCCTCTAGACTCCCCTTTGTTACTGAGCTATCTTCTATAGCAACCGTCTTTCCTTTCAAAACCACTGCTTGGATTCTAGTTATTATTTTGGTCCCTTGTTTGCTAACAGCCTGTTCCTGTTTTTCATCTTTGAAAACCTTTGATTTATGTTTTGCAGGTGGGATAATTGGTGTACCAAGCATTTTTATTTGATCTAGCCTTTTCTCAGTTTTCTTTCTTGGCTTTATTTTTGCAGGCTCTTTTGGTTTTGCAACCATAGGTTGACTTGTTTCTACTGCTGGTGATGATGGAACTCCTTTAGCTTTAGGGTTTCTTGCAGGAGTTAGGGTTTCCAACTCAAAACCATTTACAAACAAGAATGATGGCCAATCTCTACCTATCTTTTGAAGTTCATCTAAAATTAATAATTTCATTAAGCCATGATGAAATAATGATGTCTCACTCCCCTCAGACTTTGCTTGCACCTTATCAGCCATTTTTGCAAGACTTCTATGTAGATAAAAAGGTAATTCAAGTGAAATCTTACCAGTGAAGTGTAGAAGCAATTTGAAATGGTATGAATAAACATTGTGATATATGCATTCATAGGTAAAATATTTTTGAATGTTGATCAGTGGTTTTGAATAATTATCTTTGATGCATCTTCTTGGGATAGCATTGTTGAGATCCATCTCAATGTGCTCAGGCTTCATGAACTCTTTATACCATTTCATAAGGTGAAGTTCAAATTGATATTTTTGTGCATATACTATCAGCCCATAAGGCATACTTCAGCTTCAAATGCCAAGCCTTCTTATTTTCCTGCAACACCTTTTTAATGATCCTCACAATTCTCTTGTTAGAAGATTCAGCAAGGTCATTCCCTTGTGGATAATATGCAGTGGAATGCCCAAGAGTAATATGATATTGATGACAGAAATTAATCAGCTTCTTAGACTTGAATGCCTGTGCATTATCAGTTATGATCTTCATGGGGCAACCAAATCTAGACAAAATATTATTTTCCAAAAAATAAATAATAACAGAATCATTTGCTTGCCTAGTTGGGATTGCTTCAATCCATTTGGTAAAGTAATCAGTCACTTTAATATTATAGAAATGTTGGCCTGATGATGATGGATGAATCTCTCCAATAAAATCTAGCCCCCATTGCTGAAATGGCACTTCCACATTGATAGGCATTAAAGGTAAAGGCACAAGCTTATTCTTACCATCGAAAATCTAACATTCATGGCAGGCAACAATATTTTTGTAAACATCCTTAAACATTTTAGGCCAATAATACCCTGCTCTAAGAATATTTTTCACTGTGGCCTTCCAATAATGGTGACCTCCACAATCTCCTTTATGGAACTCCTCAATTATTTTATCAGCCTCCTCTTCAAGAAAAAAATTCAGCAAAATACCATCGGTGTCCTTCCAAAACATATTTTTATAAAAAATGTAGTACCTCAAGGATTTTAGCTTTACAAATATTGCCTTAGACTTTGTTAGCTCAGCAGGTGCTTTATGATGATGTAGGACAAAAACAATATCCCTATACCAATATGAAATGATGTACTTTTCTTCAGTAGGGATTAGTTCTTCTTCCTCATCTGAAATTTCTGATATTTCTACAATTAAATTCATGTCAAGACAGTCAAAGTTTGACTATGCCATCAGCTTTGCTAAGCCTTGTCCTTTGACCAATTTTGTTGGCTTGATATCTATATCATATTCCAGCAAGTTAGCAATCTATTTTCCCCTCTTACCATAAGGATGAGCTTGAGTTAGGATGTCTTTCACAACAGTATTAGGAACAAAAGCCACAATATGAGAATGCAGAATATAAATTTTGAAATATTTGATAGCCTTAACCAAGGCATAGGCTTGCTTCTCTAAGATATTGTACTTTAACTTAGAGTTAGCTAATGTCCTACTAAAAAATTAAATGGGTTTCTCAATACCTTGTTGTCCCTTTTGCAACAAAACTCCAACAATAGTATTTTTTGATGCAAAAGTGAAAACTAGAAATTCTTTTGAGAAATCCGGGCTAATAAATATCGGTGCTTGAATGAGTGCCTTTTTTATCTCCCCAAATGAGTTCCTTGCCTCTGTTGTCCACTTAATGTCATCTCATTTCTTTAGCATCCTTTTTATGGCATTCACAATCTCAGCAAAATTAGGAATAAATCTCCTTACAAAATTTACCTTACCAAGGAAAGATTGAATCTCCTTCCTACTTCTAGGCAAATCCACTTTCTGAATTGAATTGACCTTGTTTGGATCAATCTTAATCCCATCTTTAGAAATAATGTGTCCAAGTAATTTACCTAAAGTTAAAGAAAAAATACTTTTGGTGGGATTTAGAGAGATGCCAAACCTTCTACACTTTAGCAGAATTCTTTCTAGGTGTTTCAAGTGATCTTCTTCCCTCCTTGAGAAAACGGTTATGTCATCAAGATAAAAAACCACCATCTTGTCCTTCTCTTCAGAAAAAGCAATATCCATTGCCCTCTAAAAGGTAGCTCCTGCATTCATGAGACCAAATGGCATCTTGGCATACATGAAAGTGCCCCATGGTGTATTAAAGACCATTTTTTCCTGATCATCTGAATGTACAAGGATCTGATTGTAACTTGAAAAACCATCAAGCATAGACATCCTTTGAGAACCAACAATATTTTGAAAAATTTGGTCCATCTTTGGGAGAGTATAGTTGTCCTCCAGAGAGGCTTTATTCGAGTTTCTGAAGTCAATACATATTCTGATTTCTCCACTCTTTTTCCTAACTGGAACCAAGTTTACAAGCCAATTCAAGAATCTGATTGGGACAATGACTTTGGCATCAAAGAGTTTCTGGATTTCCTTCTCAATCAATGGCATGAGAAGCAGATTAATCCTCCTCAACTTTTGCTTGAAAGGCTTTTCATTTTCTTTGATGGGAATAGTATGTTGAATAATAGTGGGGTCATACTCTTTCAAATCAGCATAATTCCAAGAAAAAACATCAATAAATCTCTTCATCATCTCAATATACATGTACTTTGTATCAAATGAAAGAAACTTTGAAATTTTAATCATTTTGGGCATAGCTATTGTACCAAGGTTACAACTCTCAACCTCTTCATCATTAGCTTGTAACTTAGGAGATTTAAAAAAATCATTCTGATAAAAAAAAATTTCAAGAGGTATGAGACCCTTTGGTATGGAATTATTCTTTAGCTGCAAAACTTTAGAATTTCCTTTAGATTCAACAAGCATATTTTGCTGGTCTAATTTTATATTTTCAAACTCTTCTTTTAGCTCAATAAAGTTCTTCACTTGTTGGTCATCCTTAAAAACTTGCCAATGAGTAATATTATCAGGGATAGCTGGTCTATGGCAAACTTCAACCTCATATTTTTCAGTGGAATGTATGGGAATAATGAAAATACTTGTAGAGACAGCTAGAGAATTAGCAATGGAGTTTGGTCTCTAGTTTTGACAATGAATGAGTAAGCTTGGAAATTTTCCAACATGTCCAAAACTAAGTTTCTATATGCCCTCATCCTTATATACTTTGTTTTATAAGCACCTTCAACTTGTTTATTGACTAATTCTGAATCTCCAAAAACATAAATATTTTGAGCATTCATTCTTTTCAAAAATTCTAAGCCCAAAATAAAGGATTCATACTTAGCCATGTAATTTGTGCAATCAACGTTCAATTTGTAGGAAAATAACTTACTTTCATCACTTGTACTTGTGATCCAAATTCCTACTCCTGCCCCTTTTCTTCCTGTTGATCCATCTAAATGCAATGACCACCAACCTTCTGCCATCTTATTGCTGACTTGCTGATTTTAAAACTGCTAAATTTCAGATTGCTAATTTTCTGCTTTCTTCTCATCCTATGCTTCATCAGTCAACTCATTGAAAAGAATAGCAGATCCAAGTTCAGTATCAAGAGCATAAATTGGAAAATTTTGAGGTTTATCTTTACTACTCACCATGTAAGCCATTCTTTTATCTCGATTCAATCTCCTTTGCTCACGAAAAACAAGAATGGTGGCATAAGGTCCATCTGCATTGTATCTTTGATTTTTTTTCCCATAACCTTGATAATAGCATGCCAAAATTCAGTGGAAAGTCTGCTACCACGATGTCCATGACCACTATCTTGGCAGAGACTTGTGTAAGACCAACAACAACATCCTTAATTAAACTAAGGCATTGAACTCTTTTTGAATCAAAAGAAAACAAGTCCTTATATGGTATAGTTATTTCTAACCCCATCCTTTCCATGATTACTTTGGGCATACGATTATGAGAGGCCCCTGAATCCAACATAGCATTATGTAATGTCATGTCATGAATGCTAAGGCTCACATAAAAAGGAGGCACCTCCTCATTCTGTTCATCTTCTAATCTTGGACCCAAGTATATGGTTGGATGATCCTCTTGTACATTCAAAATATCAGCAGTTCCTGGTTGTGAATTCAACATTTTAACAATCTTGCTTCTATACTCATTTACTTTGAGAATATCACCAAAAGGCTCTGGTATTTTGATCTTAGAAATTTCATTTTCCAAACTGAAAATAGAAATAGATTTTTCAGCTTCTTTGATAGGAGGAATATTTGGTGTATCTTTCTTACCTTAGGTAGCCTTAGGTGTATCTTTCTTGCCATCAACAGCCTTAGGTCTATCTTTCTTAGGTTGTGCTTTATTTGCAATGATCGACACATTTATATTTCTGAGATTCTATTTTTTTTCATCTCAAAAATAACATGTTGATACCCT
>CM076575.1:362801183-362847713 GCA_034641835.2 Pinus albicaulis
ACCGTTTTTGGCAGGGAGCGCGATTATGGTTTCAGATATATTCTCCTTCACACTGCAATTCATCCCGCAAAAAGTGCAAAGCATTAAAGAAGAATCGACAACAGACACGCTATAAAATCTAAAGTAAAACTGTCGATATAAAAAAAAAAAAGCCAATGAGTAATGGGTTGAGAATTACCCCCCACTGCTCCATGGATCCCGCAAACCATTTGAGAAAATGATGTTGCTCCCAAAATGTTTCAGCACCTTTCTTATGTCCTGTGTGCACCCAGAAATTATAATAAATCACATATTGCCAGCTTTGCTCAGATGTATACACATAAATTTTGATTAGTTAGTCTGGAACTTACACGGCCGCCATATTCAGTTGACACCCAATCGGGCCTGGGAAGCACTCCATATTCCCTTTTGCAATTCTCGGCGTAGGACTTTAGATCAAATAAGTTTAGGGGAAACATTGTTTTATTCGGATTCTGCGCCATTGGAAACACCATTTCCGTGCACGTCTGCAAAAGAGAGAGCGTATCTCATCTTACAGCATGTCTGCAAACATACAGATTATCTCCTCACCACTTCGTACTAAATCTATCAATCATGCAAATCAAGATTACCCATCTAAGATTCTCAAACCTGCCACCACCACGGGTAAAATTCATCGGAAAATATAACTCGCATGCAGGGTTGGTAAACTAAGCTGGCTGCGGCTGCTACCCGACCCAGAATGTCAGTACCTTCCGGGGCGCTATCGATGGCGTCGCATATCTACAGTATCCAACGATGTTAATATTCATTTCCGAAGAAATCTGCA
The DNA here is from genome assembly GCA_034641835.2 of Pinus albicaulis. Classification (NCBI taxonomy): domain Eukaryota; kingdom Viridiplantae; phylum Streptophyta; class Pinopsida; order Pinales; family Pinaceae; genus Pinus; species Pinus albicaulis. The sequence continues at coordinate 362,801,992 of CM076575.1, forward strand.
TTTTCCACCGTTGAGAAAATAAACATGCTTTGAAGCAACTGTGCAAAGAGTCACTGTCCAACCTTACTAGCGGACATTATTAGGATTAAAAAGTTTGATTTAAATTCCAATAATATATATTCATCTTCAATTTTATATAATTTTAAGAAAAATATTTATTTGATGAACAAATATTGATTTTTATTTATTAATTCTGAATATCGTTCTGCTCCATCTTGATACTAGATTGGAGAATTGGTTTAGTAATAACTTACGCTTATAACGTGCGAATAATTGTACTGTCCTGCTTGTCCGTACATGTCAGTCAGCGGACCACTCAACTCCGTTACGTCGGTTAGAATGCTGAGAAGCACGAGAGCAGAGAATGATGTGATCAGTGTAGAGCATACGGAAGTAATTTATTCAAATATTTATTTATTCTCGAGTTTCACATCACCTGCAAGTATTAAATATCTTGGATAAATTTTGGAGGCCTCCGTGGTGAGAAGCAAGTCTGTCCATTTCGCCCCACGATTTTTTGATTGTAGTGTAACAGCTCTCACTCGCATCCTGTGTTTATTAAACATAGAATCTGTGTTTATTAAACATAGAATCTCAGATATTAGACGATTGATCGAGAGACAATAATGATGAATGAAGGAAACATACTCTGAAATCCTTTGTAACAACGGCATAGAAAGTATCATCAGGAGTGACGTTGGGGAACAAGAGAATTGGGGCGGAAGATGCGAGTGCGCCTAGTGTAATGTGTGGGTACTTGAGACGAAACCATGCAGCTAGCACTGCAATCAGAAGGTCATATATTTAAAATAGTGATTAAAAGCTGAATAAATAATTATTTAGGATGGAACTTTAACATGGATTGAAATCATTTACTTCCTCCATATGATCCACCAAACACGATGATTGGACTATTTTCGGCCGACAAATTCTTCTTAAAATCTGTAATGAGTGTCGCGCAATCGGCCAACGCTTGCTCGGAAGTGAGGTATCCAAATGTGCTTGTATTGACGACGGGATTCGATGAGTTGCCTACTATATATCTGGTATCGACTCCCCATAATACCGATGCTACATACAAATACGAATCAAAACGACAAATATAAAATGAGCGAAAACTGTGGAAATTCAAAAGTCAAAACAGATTTCGTTTTGCTCAAATTCAAAGTCAAAACAGATTTCGTTTTGAAATTCAAGAGTCACTGTTAAGAGGTGCAGGTAAATTTCGTTTTTTGGACGTTCAAGTTTTTAAGATGAAAATCTATTTTAATAAAATTTCCTGAATAACATTCAAGAATCTAAGCCCACTCGAATCTTTCAAATCATCCTATCGATCTACTCAAGGCTTTTACCAAAGATGACTTCCATTTGCCTTTATTCTTAGAGGATTAAAAAATGTAATAACATAAAAATTAGAAACATAAACTTCATACCTCGACAAAGAGGAGGAGTGCTTTGAATTGGGGAGCATTCTCGGTAGCCACGCTGAAGTCCGCAACTTGTTCATCAAGAGAGGCCTCCGCTCCCAAGCAGACAAAAATGGGAGAGTTATTGAGAGGACCGCCCCAGAAAGTTTTGTTGACAAAATATCTTTGTTGGAAGGTGAGAGACTCTGAAACGAACGAAAAATGGTCGAGAACTTGAGTGTAATTATGTGTCTCGTATCCATCAGACTGGGAAACCACCTTCCGCTGATTCCGAAAATGATGATGACCACGCAATGTGAGAGACAAAGGATGGGCCCTAAAACAATCAATAACGCTACACCCCATTATCACTAATAACAGAGTGATACGAAAATTATACATCCCGAAATCCATTTTTCCTCTGTACTCCCGAGTCATAGCTCTCTTGAATATATTCCCAAAGGGCAAAACTGTTTCTGGAACATGAAAATTCCATGAACTTCTTACATATATATAATTCTCACAAGGGAGGCCAATGCTTATTTTGTAAATAAATAATAAGGAATTGTTAAGGTCATATAATAAGGCGGTAATAGAAAAACATTTAGTTAGTAAAACGCATTTAATATGCTTTAATTTCATTGTTGAATTCCATCATACACAATTATGTTATAAATATTTCAAAAAGTTATATTACACATCTCAGAAATTGTAAGCCATGTAAAAAGTCTTTTAAATGAAATTTATATAAAATTCTGACGCAACAATGACAGCAATGATGTGAAACTATGGTAAATGTCTAGAGAATGTTTAGAGCATTCTTATAAGCTGTTCTGGTAAATGGTTAGAGAATGCTTAGAGCATTGGGGTTTTAATTGCTGGATTCTTCGGGACTAAAATTGGGTGTAATATCTTATGATGTAATCACTCGTATTTGATTGAATATGAACTGTAATATTACAGCGTTTTTATCTTACTGAAAAAAAAAAATGATGTGAAACTATGACGTTTCAAAGATGTAAAATAAATTTGATATCATAATCTCTTCATGAAATTATTTTAGCTTATTGAAATATAAAATAAATTTCGTAAGGTAGTCTCCAAGTCAAATTAAAACCATTAATAAAAAATGAAATATAAAATAAATTTTGTAAGGTAGTCTCCAAGTCAAATTAAAACCATTAATAAAAAATGAAATATAAAATAAATTTCGTAAGGTAGTCTCCAAGTGAAATTAAAACCATTAATAAAAAATGAAATATGAAATAAATTTCGTAAGGTAGTCTCCAAGTGATATTAAAACCGTTAATAAAAAATGAAATATAAAATAAACTTCGTAAGGTAGTCTCCAACTGAAATTAAAACCATTAATAAAAAATGAAATATAAAATAAATTTCGTTTGCTAGACTGAGAGTGAAATTAAAACAGTTAAGAAAACGAGTCAGGTAGGTAGAGCATCCACATAAGCGGCATTAATGAAATATAAAGTGAACTTCCTCAGTTATCACAAAATTAGTAATTACCTTGACAAATTAGTTTTTACATTTAATTATAATATTTTAATAAATAAATAATTTATTGTTTATTTTAAATTTATAAAATAATATAAAAATAATATTATAATAAAGAATATTCGGTGGAAGAGTTTTATTAACAATAGCCTTGTTATATTATAGAGTATTATTTAAACAATATAATTGAAGTTTCAAATTAGCATGAGTCATCCCAATAAAACTAAAAGAAAAAAAAGTATTATTATTTTTTAAATAAATTTGTTATTAAGTTTACTTCAAAGGAGGACCATTGCCATATATGCCATCAAATTTCTTTTGATCTATATATGAATGTCTAAAGTTGTATAGAATAAACATTGTAAATTATTATTCTACATTTTATTATAAAATATTATTTAAATTATAAAAATGAAATTTAATATTCCCATAAGTTAGGTTAAAAAATAAAGAATTTAAGTAATTTATTACTAAATTTACTTCAAACATTTAAAGGAAGATCATTGCAATATATGCTTAAGTCTAATACATTTTGCTAAAAGTTGTAGATATTTTGTTTTATGGTAAAGGGAGCGAGCAAAGAGGGGAGAGAGAAGAACACCTGAGGCAACCTTGGAGTCTTGGTATTCGATGGAAGGAGGTCCAAGGGACGAGTTTAAGTTGTAATCTTTGGAATCTGGAACAAGACAATGTTAAATGTTGGCAAGATGCTCCAGGTTGGGGTATCCTTGAGGTGCTAGATGGCGAGAGAGATCTTTAAGACAAACTTGTTAGTGTGAGTTCCTAGGCTTGACAAGTAAAGTTTTGATGCCTTAGGATAGACCTTTTCAAGTCACTATCAAATAACTAATATGGGAAGAAACTAGCTATGTTGGCTTCTTTTGGGCTGACCGAGGTTTGATCTATAATGTGTAGTAGCAAAACCCTCAATCACTGGCCCTTTCAGCAACGACCTACAAGCAGATCACAGTCTCACCCGAATTGATTATGGGTGGATTCAGAACCACGTTAATACAACATTCAAAGACTACGGGATGTGGTATTATTATGTTTTCTTATACTTAACATTCATAAATCACTTCACCACAATTAGATTAATCACTTAAGACACCATATAAACCCATAAATCATCACTGTGTCAAAGAGAAATGCAGTTGTAATAATCGCTACACTAAGACAGATAATAAGCAATATTCACATCAAACACATAAGAGCACCGGATTGTCGGATTATGTGGTTCACTTCATGCTCTACTCCACAAAATGCAGAGTCTTTGCCAAAATCTAGGCGAAGTTGGGTTGTGCCCAACAGCCTCCAACACTCACATGTGACTAGTCCTGAGTCACTCAACTAGTTTTCCTCTGATCTTTTCTGCAATATTATTGTATGTGTTGTTGAATTGTTGCAACATGTTTGCGACCTGCTTCTCCTCACTATGCACTTCTTCCAACAATTCTTTTGTCATTGGTTCTGTAGCCTTCTACATTATTTCCTCCTCTCTGTACTAAAGCTCTCGAAGCTTTTCATCCACTTCCTCAGATAGTTGGAGAGCCTCATCGTGCCATGGCTGAGTTCTCTCTGTCAAAAGCTACTATTCTTTTCTTAGCTCCTTTATTTTCCTCTAGATGGCCTTTCCTTCCTTGATCTTGGTGAGCTTGTGCGAGATTGGTAAGGTCTTCGCGGTTGCCTGAATCTCCTCCATTAGTTGTTGCTTCTGATGAATGTCTTCTTGTAGCTTCCGCACATTTCGATCTTCCTGCAGTGAAGCCAAAATTTGTAAAGTTTCATCCAACAACTTCCCATAATCTGACACTATGGCAGAGATGTCATCCATTTCAGTCTTTAGGTCGTCCTCCCTCTGCTCCAACACTTCCTGTGGTGTGGTGAGTTGTAGCTTCATTTGTAGCTCATTGATCTTCATCTCATATGAAAATTGTACTTCCGTAATTTTTTTCCTTCTATCCTTTTACCATAAGGTCGAGCTTCGCAACCCTGTCCTCCACTGGTTCCTCTTCTTGGACATAAATGTCCAAAAATTCTAAGCATGTGGCTTTAACAACCTCTTTCAACTTATTTTGTTGCTACACTGCCTCATAATTCTCCTGGATCACCCGGTCAAGCCTCTATTTCAGTGAAGCTCGTTCTCGCTCTACCTAAATGTTCAAATTTGACGTCAGTTGTTCACGCTGCTTCAACTCATCTATGATTCCTAGATGCAGCTCGTGTAATGTCTGTAGTGGCACTGTTGCTATGTTCATGTTTACATACTTCCATCATTTTTCCTATTATTGTACCTCAACGAAGTCAAACTGTACGAATTCGATAGGTATATGTGCTATCTGCGCCCCAAATGTGGGCTCTACTAATCTTTCCTCTCCATTACATATGTTGGTTGTCTAATTATTTGTGTCAATATCTTAGGTTCTACAATGCACTCTTTGACACCTGTTAGAAGTGCATTGTAGTGATCTTCTAAAACTTTCCACGATTCCACTGTTGCCTCCTGAATTCTATCCCAAATCTCATCCAAGTCTACATCAGTAAGTACCAATGACATTACATCCTTTGTTTTGTCTCCCTTCTTCTTATTTTTGCTCCTTGTCGTAGCTTCACCATGTGCCTTCCTTCTTTCTGCAACAGATGGGTTTGTCTCTATCTTTTTAGACTCGTTATTCTGCTCATCACCTCCAAGAGGATCCTTATGACCCTTGTCATGTTGCTTTTCTTGTTAAAACTCTTGCTCATCCTTATATTTTTTCTTCCCACTCGCTTTCCCATGTTGTGATATTTCCCCCTCTATCTAGCTACCTTCTGCCTCTTTCTCTGATGCAGTCGTCCATTCGGCTGGCCATTGTTTCATATTTTCAAGGAGATCATCTTATGTTACTAAATATGGAAGGGGATTCCATTTGATTTTGTGTCTCTGCGAGCCTATATATAAATTTCCTTGAAATTAGCCTTAAATGTTGCAACAGAGTTATACTGCTTGTATAGGCTCGATGAAAGGTGAGACTGTTGTTTCACCAGCATGTGTAAGTCCATATTGTATAACAGAAAGAACATCATGTGCTTGCGATAGATTATTGGTATATCACAGTGAGGCATACCATGCGGCTTCACAAACATATGAAGCTACAAGGGGAAAATGTGAATGCTCTGGCTCTCTCCATGCCAGCATCACGATTATCAAAATTAACCATGCATAATGAAATGTGGTACATTTCTCCTGAATCTCATAGCAGTCGTCCAACAATTCTTTGCAAAGGTATGCGGCCCAGTTGTACCATAACTAAATTAATGAAAAACTCTTGGTTATATACTTATCACATCAAAAAATATTATTAACCCACAAAACACAAGGGATAAGGAGTGCTTCACCCAACCAATGAGTGCTCTATTTACACAACAAGACTCCCCACATGCAAGTTTCTTCCTAGATAAACTATTTGGCAATGACCTAACAAGGTCTATCTGAAGGCATCAAGACCTTACCATTTCAACATTGGAACTCACGCTCACAAGTATGTCATAAGAATCTCACTTGTGATCAACCAAATCAATGATACCCCAACCGAGAACATCCTTCCAACTTTTAACTATGTCTTGTTCTAGTTTCTAAAGCCTCAGGTTTTCTTCTCACTCCCCCCTTTGCTCCCTTACCCCAAATTGATATTATTTATCTCTATGGAGAGGAATAATTGTCTTCTAACTATCTAGGAAGAAGCTCTCATTTAGCACTCTTCCCCATAATTTTTTGGCTGGCGATAGATAATATTATTTATAAAAATAAAAAATCATTTATCACACATGTCTAGCCATTGACATGGTCCATATTTTTACTAAATCCTTTGTGGTAAACCAAAATATTTACAGCTTTTACTAGGGGTTACATGTTCCCCACCTCGAGAGAAAATTTTATCCTCAATATTTTCTTAGCCCTCCAAATAGTCTAGAATATTCCTTGGGCATAAATTCATCATCTTCCAACATAGCCTCGCTAGAAGAAGTGATTTCAATGCATTCAACCTTGGTTATTACTTGTTTCTCTTAAAAAATTCCTCTTTGATGGAAAATGCACAGAGGTTCCACCTACATCCAAAATCATTATGATAATTACTTTCCATCAATCATCATGTAAAAATGTGTGTGTGTGTGTGTGTCTATATATATATATATATATATATATATATATATATATATATATATATTGTTTCAATCTACATCACAAGCACATCAATCGTTACTTATATATCCAATAAGGATCATCAACATACAAGACAACAGAACATGGATTGATAACTTTCACTTTATAAGGGTTATCATCGTCTTTATACACTCGCCATTGTAACCTCCTTCACTTACCCAACAACTATGTCAATCGACAAGGACCCCACCACGTGGTTTTGCTATAATTTCATACCACAAAGGAATCAGTTTCGGCTTGCCAATTTCTTAGGGATAATAATATGTTTAGAAACCATTCATAATATTGTCTTTCATGAGAAATTTCAGTTAGTGCATTCTTGTACTAGATAGCACTATTATACTCATATATAAATTTCAAATGTTATATACATATTAGTTATTCACGAGTAGAGTTTAAGATAACTTCCTTTCCTTTTCATATTCAAGATAGGAATTTTGTTGTCTACTTTTTCCCTGTAAACATAGTTCTATCCATCTTGGGAATGCCTTGAAATTTTCTTTAGTGCTATCCAAGGTACATTTTGTAGTTTTTTGAAATTTTGCCCCTGGTCATCCTGTACTACAGGTTACGATTGTAAGTTACATGCAAATTTTATTTTGTATATGATATTAGGGTTTCTCCCTCATTAGTTGTCTTATACTTTCCATGTTACTATAATATAGTTCCCTCCTTATAAATCGAAACACTTCCACTTCATTCAAAAAATTAATTATTTTAATACATTTGATATGTAATATTGATGGCATATTAATAGAAAACTCTCTTATTCCAATCTGAGAACAATTTGTTATCTTATTATACCATCATACAATAACCATACCTATTATCGTCACAATCAAGGGTTCTTTACCTTGTTCCCACGGTGGTCTGCATCCAATGATCTATTTGCTAGGCACAATCCTACTTCCATCATATCAAACATACCACCACACAATAGGAAAGAGACATTAGAATCCCCATGTGACAAGCATGATAGAATGAACGATGTTGAGAGTATGTCAAAATACTTGAATGATCCAAATTGTAGGTCATTTCCAAATGGAAGTGAGAATTACAGAGAGAGGGAAAAATAAAGGTACAAAAATTATTTGTATTCTAAACTTCATTTTGATTACAAGAAAACTAGTAATAGTGAACAAAACTTGAAGCGTAGGAAACAATGTAGTTTTTCTAGATTATGTAACGATATGGTTGTTGAGCGCTGGAAAATAATGGTAGTGAGGAAGAGAAAATTACATGTTTTCCCTTATCGACATCATGGAAGGAAAATGGTCAGGAAATTATGGATGAAGACGAATTTTTGCATTCATTACAACAAGAGTGGCCATCAAAGATCTACATGTTGGGAGATCCATCTAGAACAGCGACTGAAGAACTAAAAAGAACCTGAAAAATAACTTGTGAGTGAATAAAACCAATGAGAGAGAAAGCTACAAGAAGAGCGACCATCAACCTGGTTGGGTAAGAGTTGGGTAGAATTTTTAAGTAGTTGAAAATGACTACATTTTTAAAATCATGTGTTGCGATATGATTGTAAAAGTCATGAAGTGTTTTTCATCACTTATAAATGCAACATGATGATGTTTTTGAGTTTCTTTTTGATAGCTAGGGTATTGTTTTTTTTTTATGATTATGATGTAAACTTGGACAAAGAATTTGTTATAAATGTTTGTGCTCAACCTAGTGTTCCTAAATTGAGTTCATTAATTGTCAACGAGGGCTAGTAAACTGCTGAAGTGTGGTGCACTATATGTGCCTAGGTATTTGTTTCTCACTACGTTGTGTTTAGTGTTTTATGATGTTTTTGGTTTTATGGTTTTATGTTGAAAAAGGAAATAACTAAGCGCTGGTGAAAAGAAGCTATTGGTTGTGTTAAAACAGAACAAAGCCTAAACTATGGATGGAAAACAACAAATGAAAAGTTTGATAATGACTTCAGTGCAAGAAAATAAATCACAACATGAACTTAAACTTATCCAATTCATTCATTAAAGATGTGTTGGAAGAGCTTGAGAAATGGACAAGTTAAGTATAAATGAATTTCTCCTAATTAAACAATCAAACAATCAACTTACAATGTTACAACATCTCATCCATGATTAAAGGTTTATTGGAATATATTTGGAAAAGAACATTTGTAGCACAATAAGATTTCTACTCTAAACTAGCTTCTAACTCTGTTCTGCAACTCAGTTTAACACCACTAGGCCTCACTCACAAGTTGTAGATTTCATTTTTAGAATATTCTTTGAGAAAAGGCTTGTTTGTGAAATGGTAAAAAGGTTGCAAAATACTTCAGGCCTTAGACTGATACTAGCTTCTGTCCAGATGATTATGTATTAATATGAGTTTGGAACAAAAGAAGTTTTGTAAATAATGAAGACTGTGGTATTTAAATTTAACAACTAATACAATTTAAAATGCAATGGATAGCAACTAGACTGGAATGTTAATACATTGAGCTAAGACTAAACGAGAGTGCTACTAGTCTACTTGGAGTACATTGAACAGTGTTAAACTAAAATGCCATTATCAAACTGAAATGTAGTGACAGAGCTGAACTAAATGCATTCTACCTCCAGAGTGCTGTAACTAAATTAACATGCAACTAACCTAAGGAATTCTACAACCCATCTCGTTCAATATGAATGATATTTTGGAAGAGTTTGTGAAAACAAGTATGGTTGTATTATTCAATGCAATTGAACATAAACATAAAACTGAAAGCAAATACAACTAGAATCTAAGACACCACAGTTGTTTCTTATTCGTTGTTAATGATGTTTTGGAAGAGTTTGTAAGAGTAAGACCGGCTGTGACACTTAGTGTAAACAAGCAACTAAAACCTACAATACCACAGTTATGCCTTATTCATCATGATGATATTTTGGAAGAGCTTATTAGAGTAAGTCCAACTGTGATAATTAACGAAAGGAAATGCAACTAAAACCTACAATACCACAGCTATGCCTTATTCATCGTAATGATATTTTGGAAGAGCTTATTAGAGTAAGTCTAGCTGTGATAATTAATGTAAACAAGTATGAACATAAACTTCAGAAACTTTCCTAAACTAGAAATGAAAACGAGACTAAAATACTTATCTAAACCATATAAACAAGGCTGCTCAGGTAGCAGGGGCCCTCTACCACCAGAGTAGCACAAAATCTACTTCAAGATTGACTTCAACGCTTTCAAGGAAATGATGCTTCTTTCATTAAAGAGAAATTACTTCAAAATAGAGTGTTTTCAGACTTCTGAAATCTAGCAATCAACCATCAAAATCTAACGTTGTCCCCCGGTTTCCCGAGCATATTTATAACAAAATTACATAACCGTATCTGAGATAACATAGGAATAATTTTCTTTCCTAATTAGAATCGAACTAGAACTCTGAAGGTGGTCACGTAATATGATTAAGGACATCTGTACTATCCTTATCCTATTAGGAGTCTACCTCCTAATTTGAGTTCCCACGTACATAACTACCTACAGGATTCCGTTCAAACTTCGTGGAAAGCAACAAATGATAAGGAGATGATGTGGAATATGACCATATGTGCTTTTCTCTTAGATGAAACCTGGAACCTATGTAGACATGAAGATGGCTACAGAATTGGCAACTAGCTACAGAATGTCTGCATTCTGTAGCTAGATTTAGTTCAAAAAGTACTACAATGACAAAATCATAAAAACATAGCAAGTTAGTCATGATATTCATTCTCAAAGCAATTTTAACTAATTCTATTGATCATTTGAGCCTGAGATTAACAATGGACAAAATAAATGGAGTGGAATGTGGTGGAAGAAAGAACATTCTTGAGGCTCAACATACCCCCACTGCTAGATTCTTGCATGTCCTCATGCAACTATTCCATGAACTCTGAGACCTCTGCAAGAACATCCAACCCTCTTCTTCTTCTTTGCCTAGTATTTAAAGGCCTTCTGGGCTTCCTGATGACTAACTTGAACCTTAAATTGGTAAGTGCCCTGATTAACTTTTTGTTTCTCTTTTTCAATTTTTCATTGGCCTTTTCCACTTTGTCCATTTGTAGAGATAGGGTTGAATTCATATTGGTTTTTAGTTTAACTTGCTCCAAAATATCATTTTTAGTCCTGATATGCCTATTAAGTACTTCTAGCTCGTACTTATCTCTTCGTAGCACATCTATTTCGGACTCTGGTGGACTAGGGGTTTTGTCTCTACTTTCTGAAGCACTTCTCTCCAATGACTCGACATAGTTGTAAATTTCTTGCTGTGCAAGATCTATTTCAGGAGTTTCTTCATCAAAATCCTGCTCAGTAGGTGTTCCTTCGTCTTCTATGTTTATGACTCCAGTTTGTTTAACTTTTGTTTTCTTTAGTATCCCCCTAAGTCTGTGGCTCCTTCTCGGTTGAGATGGCCCTTCTCCTTTTTTTCTGGAAAATTTTTTTATGATCCTCTCTTTATTAAGTTGCTTCTTAATCTGAACTAATTTTTCAAAAATCATTTCTTCACTACTTTCTTGTATTGTTTTACAAGTTTCAGCTTTGGAGGATTTCCATTTTCTGCTTCTTTTTGTAGGTTTATCTTCAGGTGAAGGTTCCTTTGGTTCCTCAAAGTGATTTCTCACCAAGAAGTCATCCCAAGTATCTCCCATTTTTTCTAAATGATGTTCAATTAAAATCTTGACTAAACCATTGTGGTATAAGGTTGTTTCCAGAAATTGAATTCTCTTTTGAACACTTGAAGCCATTTTCTTTAAACTATGAAGCAAGAAAAATGGCAAGTTGAGTTCTTCTTCTAGAAAATGCATTATCAACCTAATATGGTAAACATAGAAAGTACCATATCTACCTTCACAAGTGATAAATTTTTGCAGGATAAGAAACATGTTCCTCCATTTGTTCTTTAATGTAGAGCTAGGGATACCCTTTTTAAAAATAGTGACATCCATACCTGGTGACTTGAGTATCTACTTCCATGCTTCGTTATGAAATTTTCTGTTCTTAAACCACCTTTCTCCTTTTCTAGGAAATCCTATTGCTTCTGCAATAAAAGCCTCTGTGACAGTGAATTTAATATCTCCAACTTCAACCTCGGCTCCATTAAAGGATCTTGCAAAAGTTTTAGTAACCTCTTTGTGGAAGCCACTGAATTTTTCAAGGAATTGCAACCATCCTTCTTGTTGTAAGATTTATCTGATTTGGGGATAGCCTTCCAAGTACTTAGTGCCAACTGGTTCAGTTCTCACGATGAGGCCCATAACTTCTTCTTCAATCTTCAATTCACTAGTCTTCTGCTCACGGTGAGAATGGCCGTTAACAAGTTGTTTTTTCCCCACAAATGTTTCCTTTGTTCACGGTGACAATGGTTGTTATAGAGATGCCTCTGTCTCACAGACTGAAATGGTTAAACGTTGGCTACGGGAAAGAGTGATATGGAGTGGTTACAGAATGAATATAATGAGGTGAGGATGATGTATATGAGTTGAAAGATATCACAGAAGGAAAGACCGTGGAGATATTTTGTAACAAATTCAAAAATCATCATTAAATGCTCAGTGATGTGACTAATCCAATCACTTCAGCACTTTAACCGTTTATATTTTTAAATGATGATCGGATATGGGTTTTGAAATGGCGGAATAGAAGGAGTTTTATCGAAAGTTTTTGTGGGAGGCTTGTTAGGCATGATCAACAAAATTAATTATAACAACTTTTTGAATAATATATAACTGAACTATGCTAAAATTTTTCATGATATGTCACCATAATAATTTCATACCTTTGCATTTGCTTTGATTTTCTTGTGATATTCATATGCTTTGTTCTCCCCTGAAAATCATTACTTTTTGAGTCTTCATAACTCCCTTGAATTTTCTTGTTCTTGGATATGCAGGATCATTTTGTTGTAGATCGAATGATTAATAGATAGTGCTTTCAGGCTCTCTGGCTGCAGAATTTCTGTCTGGCTACAGAATGTCTGACTGGCTACAGAATGTCTAATTGATTGCAAAATGTACCTGTAGAGAACTTTGAATATGGTTTGAAGCTGGAATGATGAAAGGTTGTATTAAATGAATAATGAAATATGGTAGGATGGAGTATGAATGAAATGAATAATGGAGTGGAATGGATCACAACTTATGAAATGGAGTGAAGTATGAGAAGTGGGCTGCAATTCATGATATGTATTATTTAATTGCAGAAAAATATCAAACTTTAAAAATCTGGAATTGAAATGAGGTGGATGAAGTATGGAATGAAATGAACGAAATATGGAATGAAGTGAAGTATGAATGGATGAAATGAGATGGACCATAAGTGAAATGGATCTACACTTATGATTTTGTAACAGTTGCTTGCTGAAAAAAAACAAAATGGAAAAGTTAGAGTGTTAGAAAAATTCTGATTTTCACTCTATCTTTTCTGTATAAACATGCCAATCAGTGATTGGTTTTCATGTTTATACTTTTATTTTATTTTATTTTATTTTTATTTTTATTTTTATTTTTTATTTTTTATTTTTTTTCAATATATCTGACTTCAGAAAATTCAATTAAGTTGATGAAGAAGAAAGATTCTTCTTCATTAACTTCACATCACTGTTTTCCTGGAACTTCTTGACAAATTCTTCTCTTGAGAGTGGTTTGTGATACAGCTTCAATCTATGACCATTCACAAGAAAAGTAACCTCTTCTTCATCTATTGTCCTGATTTTTATTGCTCCATTGTCAAAGATTCTCACAATTTCATATGGCCCAAGCCAATGTGTTTGAAATTTACCTTGAAAATCCTTGAACTTTGAATCAAACAAGAGAGCCCAGTCACCTTCTTTGAACTTCTTCTCCTTGATGTACTTTTCATGCCATCTAGTCCTTTGATGTTGGACTATACTTGTTTTCTGAACTGCATCTTGTCTGATCTCATCCAATTCATTAATCTGCTCCAATCTGTGCTTTTGTGCCTCTGATAGATCAAGTCCTAGCTGAACTGTCATTTTGAAAGTTTGAATCTAGAACTCTATGGGAAACAAAACTTGCTTTCCATAAACAAGTTCATAAGGAGTATGGCCTGTTGTGCTTCTCCATGTAGTTCTATAGGCCCACAAGGCTTCAGGAAACCTATCTACCCAATCTCTTCTATGTAAATGGACAATATTTGTTAGGATCCCTTCAATGACCTTATTAGTAGATTCCACTTGACCATTTGCTTGTGGATGATAGGGAGTAGATTTTCCGTGTCTGATTTTGTACCTCTCCATCATTTGTTCCACTAGCCTTGATGTAAATTGAGCTCCTTGATCTGTAACAATTTCCCTTGGGACACCAAAACGAGTAAAAATACCCTCAAAAAGAAAAGTAACTACAGATGCTTCATTAGCAAAAAGTAATGGCTTGGCCTCTACCTATTTGGTAACATAATCAGTGCAAACTAATATATATCTCTTTTGTCTTGATGGAGGACTAATAGGTCCTACAAAATCCAAAGCCCATTTTTCAAAAGGTTCAATATGTACCCGAGGTTGTAATGGCATCTCACCTGAAGGAGAAGGTTTCCCTACCCTTTGGCAACTGTCACACCTTTTGACATACTCTTTAGCATCTTTAAACAAGGATGGCCAATAATATCCTAAATGAAGGATCTTATAGGCTATCCTCTTGTCAGCAAAGTGTCCGCCACAAGGTTCATCATGACATGCTTTGAGAATCTCAAGCATCTCATCTTCCCGAACACATCTCCTAATGATAAAATCTGGACCTGTCTTGTACAACTCATTAGCAACCCATGAATATTTTGCACTGTCATAAATGATTTTTCTTTTATCTCTTGCATTCATTATTGAAGGAAATTTTCCTGAAACTAAATAATTAGCAATGTCAGCAAACCAAGGAGTTTGGGTAGAAATTGCAAAAAGATATTCATCGGGAAATTGATCTTCAACTGGAGTGTCATCTTTGATGTTTTGGAGTCTAGATAGGAAATCAGCTACTGTGTTTTGTTTTCCAGGCCTATCTAGAATGGTAATGTTGAATTCTTGTAAAAGCAATAACCATCTTATGACTCTGCCATTAGTGATTGATTTATTCATTAGATATCTAATTGCAGAATGATCTGTGTGAAAAAAAGTTTCATAGCCTGTTATATAGTGTCTGAATTTGTTTATGGCATGAACAACGGCTAAAAACTCTTTTTCAGTTATAGTATAGTTTAACTCTGTAGGAGTCAAATTTTTACTGGTATAATAGATGGCATAAGGAATTAGGTCTTTTTGTCCCAATACTGCTCCTAGAGCTGTATCTGAGGCATCTGTTGAAATATGAAAAGGTAATTTCCAGTTAGGTCCCCTTAAAATAGGTGCTTCAGAAATTTTTGTTTGCAGGGTCTCAAAGGCTAACTGGCAATCAGAAATCCATTTGAATTCACAATCTTTGGTAAGTAATTTGAAGAGTGGAGATGCTATCTTGGTGAAGTTTTCTATAAATCTTCGATAATATCCTGTAAATCCTAGAAAAATCCTAACATATTTTTGACAACTTGGACTAGATAAGTTAGAGATGACTTCAACTTTTGACTCATCAACTCTTATCCCATCTCCTGAAATGTGATGTCCTAAAACAATTCCTACAGTAAACATCATAAAACACTTTTCATGACTAAGTGAAAGATTTGCTTCTTTACATCTCTCTAAAAAAATTTCCAATTTTGCTAAGGCTTCTTCAAATGTGTTTCCATAAACTGTGAAATCATCCATATATACCTCTACACAATCATGTATTAGATCTGAAAAAATTCCTAGTACTGCCCTTTGAAATGTTGCAGGTGCATTGCATAATCCAAATGGAAATACTCGATAAGCATAGGTACCCCAAGGACAGGTAAATGTGGTTTTGTCTTGATCTTCAAGTGCTACTTGGATTTGGTTGTAACCACTAAACCCATCTAGGAATGAGAAGTACTTTTTGCCAGCTAATGTATCTAACACTTGATCTATGAAAGGTAAAGGAAAATGGTCTTTAAGAGTAGCTTTGTTTAGTTCTCGGTAGTCAACACATACCCTCCATTTACCATTTTTCTTTGGCACAATTACCAAAGGAGAAACCCACTGACTATCTGAAATGGGATAGATGAAGTTGACATTTAACAATTTTTGCAATTCTTCTTTAACAATATCCCTAAGATTTGGATTCATCCGTCTTTGAGGTTGTCTGATTGGTTTACAATTTTCCTCTATATAGATGTGATGAGTGCAAGTCTTGGGGCTTATCCCTTTCATATCAGTGTACTCCCATGCATATGCAGAAGAATGTCTCTGTAATATCTTGACTAGCTCTTTTTGTTGAGATTTCTCTAGGTTCTTGTTTATGTTTAAAGTTTTGCCTGGAAATATCTCAATTGTAGAGCTGCCAAATTTATCCATGGAGTAAAGAGACATCTATCTTGATGATAAAAACTCAATGTTGGATTCTTCTTGAAATTGTTCATGTTTTTATTCCGAAGAGGATTCAAAATTTTCTAAGGTATTTAGAATCTGGCTATCTTCACTAATTTCTAAAATTGTGAAGAGAGGTTGTATGTCTTCTTCATCCTCAATCCATTGAGTATCATCTAATTCTGTAATTGTTTTTGCTGGAGGATACAAGGTAAATTTCTTGGTTGAACTACCATCAGAGATGTACATATCACCGGATCTACAACTAATGAAAGCATCAATTGTAGCTAACCAAGGTCTTCCTAATATAATAGGATGCCCTCCTAGATTATTCTTAGGAGTTAGGATCATAAAATCCACAGGATACTCCCAAGAATCTAGGGACACTGGAATGTCTTCTATTACCCCATCAAGTTTGATCACAGATCTGTCTGCTAATTGTAATAATGTGGGTGTAAAGAGAAGATTAGGAAGTTTCAGTTTATCCATGATTTGTCTACTCATGATATTGATTGCTGCTCTTAAATCAATGAGTGTGTTTTGGATCTCAATTCCATTGATGTGAATTTTAACAACTGGATTTCCTGGGTCTAGATACTTTGGAATAGAAATCTTACCCATCATGATATCTACTATTTTTCCCGCTAGTTGAATTTTATTTGTCTCTCTTATTATTTTTCTTGTTTTCTTCATACTCAACTCCTTTATTGTTTTTGCTAAAATTGGAATTTCCTTGATGGCTTGTAATAATGGAATCTTAATGCAAAAATTTCTCAGCTCATCTAGGAAATCATAATTAGGCACCATAATTTGTTTTTCTACACCCCTATCAATTTGTAATCTTTCTGGAAAAGGAGGTGTAGGAGTGGATGTTGATGGCTTCTCTAATATAGGAGTTGAAATTATTGGTTCTTTTTGTTTTGATTTTTCAATGTTTGGGTCTTGAAAAGATGTGTCTTCTTCAAGACTTTTATTTTCCCGTAGAGAGTCTTCCTCAGAGTTGTATTGTTCTTCTATAATCACAGAAGGTTTCCTCTTTTCAAGTATTCTTCCAGACCTAAGTTGAACATCACTAAGGTCTAGACGAGTAATTAAATAAGTTGGAAACTGTTGGCCTTCTATCATGTATGTATTCTGAGGATTTTTATTGTTGGGGTTTGGTATGGGTTGAGAAGGCAACTGATTTGATTTCTGAGGAAATGGTAATGGGAGTGGTTGATTTTGATGTTGTGGATTTTGAGGATTTTGTTGAGGATTTTGTTGAGGAGGAAAATGTGGATATGGTGGATAGGATGGTGGATACTGATAGTACTGAGAGTATCTTCCATAGGGATTTTGTGAACCTTGTGCCCAAGCTTGAGATTGATTTTGAAATTGGAGCCAAGGTTGCTGCCAATAATTCCAATTTGGTGGGGGTTGATTATACATTTGATCATGAAATCCTTGTGTTTGAGGTCCTTACCAAGGCCTTCTAGAGACAAAATTAAGAGATTCTGTGGAATTTGCAGAAGTTTCCTCTTGAAAGATAGCTTTAAGACCAGGAAGTGAAGGACAACTCTTGGTCTCATGTTTTTTTGAAAAAATTACACAAGTCTCTACAATTTTTGCATCTAAAGGACACTCTCTCAAGGCATGCTTCTTTCTACATTTGGGAAAAAAGATTGCTAAGGCATCAGATTCAGCTTTTTGCTTGTTTTTTAACTTAAGGGTGTCTATTTGTTCACTAAAACTCCCTAAGATATCATATTTAAAATCATCAAGCATATGTCCTATTTCTGCCCTACTTACTATCCCATAAGCAGACTTACTTTCCCTTGCAAGAGCAGTAGGTTCTGGCACTTTAAGGAAGCTTTGACTCCCTCTTGGGTGCAGTTAATACATAACTGTGATTAGGAATGTGAGCTGAGATATATCCCCTTTTCCCATCATGTTAAGGATATCCAACCATTCATCCTTAATTGAATTCAACAAGAGAGCTTTTAAAGTGTCTTGATCTAAGTTCTCCATTTTTTCTCTTTTGATGTTGTAATGAAATCTCTCCAACAAATCTTCCAAGTTTTCATCTTCTTTTTGTAATATCTTAAACACTTCCTCCTTATGATTGATTGGCATACAATAATCCAAATACCTCTCTAGAAATGCTTGTTTCATGTCTTCCCATGTCCTAATAGAATTGTTGATCAAACTCATAAACCACTTCAATGATGCTCCTTTCAATGTTGAAGGAAATAGTTTAAGTTTTTGAGCATCCTGTAAGTAGTCATAAGTTCTACACAGAACTTCAAATTCAAATAGGAAGGTTTCAGGATCTTCTGTTTTAATTCCATAGAAGTTTGGAAGGACAAAGGGTGAAATGTTTTTCATGGTTGTATTGGTTTCTTCATCAATTATAGGGAACCCAAAAGAACTTCCTATTTCTCTTCTACCTCTTCCTCCATCTGCACCTCTACCTCCTTCTCCTCTACCTCCTTCTCCTTTACCTCTACCTCTACCTCCAAATAATGTGTGTTCTCCATTAAAAACTCCTCCCCCCCCTTCTTCTGCCATGGTTGACTCTTCAGAAGCAGGAAAGTCTCACTTGAAGGTGAGTCCTGAATATTCTTCGCATGTGTCTGGGTGATGAAGGAAGGTATTTCTAATGTAATATCTATTCTTAACTCCTCTGGTAGCCTAGATCGCAGCTGATTTAATGTGGGCCCGAGTTGGAGGTGTGCTGGCTCTAGGTCTTGATGAAACAAGTGGTGTTCTAGGAATCAAAATTTTTCTTCTGCTTCTTATGAATCTACCCCTTGAGTCTCTCTCTCTACGCATATTATTGTTTTTGGGAGTTAAGAAACAAGGCTACCTAGTTACACTTCCCCGGGAACGGTGCCAAAATGTTTGTGCTCAACCTAGTGTTCCTAAATTGAGTTCATTAATTGTCAACTAGGGTTGGTAAACTGCTGAAGTGTGGTGCACTATATGTGCCTAGGTATTTGTTTCTCACTACATTGTGTTTAGTGTTTTCTGATGTTTTTGGTTTTATTGTTTTATGTCGTAAAAGGAAATAACTAAGTGTCAGAAATCAAGCTAATAATATGCTAAAACAGAACAGCCTAAACTATGGATGGCAACAACAAAATGAAAAAGTTTGATAATGACTTGGCAAGAAAATAATCACAAGATGAATCAAAATTATCCAATTCATTCATTAAAGATGTGTTGGAAGAGCTTGAGAAATGGACAAGTTAAGTATAAATGAAGTTCTCCTAATTAAACAATCAAACAATCAACTTACAATGTTACAACATCTCATCCATGGTTAAAGGTTTATTGGAATATATTTGGAAAAGAACATTTGTAGCACAATGAGATTTCTACTCTACACTAGCTTCTAATTCTGTTCTGCAACTCAATTTAACACCATTAGGCCTCACTCACAGTTATATATTTCTTTAGTCAGTATTTGGAGAAAGGTTTGTTTGTAACAAAGGTAAAATACTCCAGCCTTAGACCCATACTTAGCCATCTACAGATTATATTAATATTTAAACAAAATAAAGTTTTTGTAAATAATGGCTATTCATATACTGTATCTTAACAACTAATACAATTTAAAATGCAATGGATAGCAACTAAACTTGGAATGTTAACACAGTGAGCTAAGACTAAACTAGAGTGCTACTAGTCTACTTGAAGTACAGTGAACAGTGTTAAACTAAAAAGCCATTATCAAACTTAAAATGTAGTGACAAAGCTAAACTAAATGCAATCTACCTCCGGAGTGGTGTAACTAAATTAACATGCAACTAGTCTATGGAATTCTACAGTCCATCTCGTTCAATAGGAATGATATTTTGGAAGAGTTTGTAAAACAAGTATGGCTGTATTATTCAATGTAGTTGAACATAAACATAAGACTGAAAGCAAATACAACTAGAATCTAAGACACCACAGCTGTTTCCTATTCGTTGTTAATGATGTTTTGGAAGAGTTTGTAAGAGTAAGACCGGCTGTGACACTTAGTGTAAACAAGCAACTAAAACCTACAATACCACAACTATGCCTTATTCATCGTAATGATATTTTGGAAGAGTTTATTAGAGTAAGTCTAACTGTGATAATTGATTGCAGTTGAAATTGTAAATAAAACTACAAGCACATAAAATTATGCCTTATTCATCAGAATGATATTCTAAACAGCTATTAGAGTAAGTCAGTCAGATAATTAATGTAAACAAGTATAGAACATAAAACTTCAACTTTCCTGCCAATCCAGAAATGAAATAATTAAACTACTTATCAAAACTATATAAACAAGGTCAGTTTCTTTCAGTATTTGATACACGTAAACACCGATATAGCAATTCTAAATCTACTTTAAGATTGACTTCAACGCTTTCAAGGAAATGATGTTTCTTTCATTAAAGAGAAATTACTTCAAAACAGAGTGTTTTCGGACTTCTAAAATCTAGCAATCAACCATCAAAATCTAACCTTGTCCCTCAGTTTCCCGAGCATATTTATAACAAAATTACATAACCGTATCTGAGATAACATAGGAATAATTGTCTTTCCTAATTAGAATCGAAATAGAACTCTGAAGGTGGTCTCGTAATATAGATTGGCGTATTTATCCGGACCACCCTTATCCTCGTTAGGAGTCTACTTAATTTGAGTTCCCACGAACATAACCACCTACAGGATTCCGTTCAAACTTCGTGGAGAGAAAAAAATGATAAGGAGATGATGTGGAATATGACCATATGTGCTTTTCTCTGAGATGACACCTGGAACCTGTGTAGACATGAAGACGGCTGCAGAAATGGCAACTAGCTTAAGAATGTCTGCATTCTATAGCTAGATTTAGTTCAAAAAGTACTACAATGACAAAATCATAAAAACATAGCAAGTTAGTCATGATATTCATTCTCAAAGCAATTTTAACTAATTCTATTGATCATTTGAGCCTGAGATTAACAATGGACAAAAGAAATGGAGTGGAATGTGGTGGAAGAAAGAACTTTCTTGAGGCTCAAAAACAAACTCTTTGAAATTATGAGGTTTTCTCTGTTCATCTTTGGTTTGGTAAGAGCATGTATTTTTCAAGTTGTAATATGGTTTTATATAGAGATTAATTGTTGATTCATCACTTATATCTTCGAATAACAAAGGTGAAGGAGAAGAAAGAGTGGCTTGTTAGGGCACTTGTTGTGCAAACGAGGGAGTATAAAAAATTTCACATAGTCTTCATCATTGTGAGGGACTAAAAGCTCCTCACTATGGAGGAACGAACTAGGTGGCTCTAGGAAGGTTCAAAAATCAAGGGTGGCTTTTAAGACACTCAAAAATAAAATTTATTCATATTTCGTTCTAGCTAGGACCAAAACCAAGAGCTCGTCATTGTGATTCAAATGACACAAATGAAACTCAAATCATAGTTTGTATTCTTAACATATATTCATAGTCAATTTTTTGGTCAAGTAGGTTGACTCGCAAATTTTGGTAGAGTGCCAGCTAAATTTGGACCCCAGCTAAAATTGGTGGACGTGTTAAATTTGGAAAAAAAATCCAAATTTAGCGGTAGTTAAATAGGGAAAAAAATGGAACTTAACTGTGATGGTTTCCAATGGTAAAAAAGCATGAAATTTTTTCCTCTTCAAAATTTCTGGTTACCCCGAACTTTCGGCTGACATTTTTTGATCAAATGTTTTTTCAAATAACAAAAAAATAAAAAAAAAATAGTGGCGAGATGCCAGCCACGCCACCCCCCAATGGTATATTATTATTACATATATTTTTGGAAAAGGGCCCGAAAATTTGACTTACAACCCCTCCCGCCACATAATTTCACCCCTTAAATTTGGGGGGCCAATGGGGATCGAACTTGCCTAGACGGTTTGGTTGTCCTGCCTATTTTGCAGACCCATATTACCAGAAAACCACCAAAACAAAAATATCATAACTAAAAATAAACAATTCACCAACATAATGTTAAATGGGAGAGGCTCGCGGTCTTGAACCCCAAAACTCCACCCACCAAGTTCGGTAATCAACCAATGTCCCAATGGGCCATGTTGTAAAGCTCGCCTGCCTCGACCTATATAACACAATTTCTTTCCCTTCATAGAGACCCATGAAGGAGTGCGAAGAAACTAGAGAAATAGAAGAACTTTTACTGGGCGAAACTATGATGTACTTCTAGGAGGCAGAACAATGAAACAAAGGAATCCTTAGGAATCAAACAATACCTGGGGGGCATATCTTTTATAGTTTTAGAAACATGTCGATTTTATACTTTTTTTATAGAACAGTTCACCATGAGTCTAATGGTGCAGTCCACTTTATGATCTCAGTTGCAAATATTTCCCCTCTCTCCATAAGATAAAATTTGAGGGATATTTGAGATTCTCGAGGAACCCAGATTTGATGGAGATAGAAAGGGGTCACGTTCACAAATAAATTTCATGGTCTTTTGTAAGGAACATGATCGAGCATGTGGTTCCTTCATCCAAGTAGCTATTTTTTAGGCCATCCCTAGAAACGAAGGTATAAGGTGCATTATTGCCATGCATTTACTTGACTTTGTTGAGATTATTTTTTTTATTATGAGATCCATGTGTGCCACGTTATGAGAGGATATTTGTATTGCACTTTATGTGAGAGATTGTTATTTTTTCATGATGAAGGATAGATTTTATGAGTGGGAGTTATTATAGAATAAATTCTTGTGGAGAGATATGCCATTCTAGTTAAGGGACTTCTTCCATATTTTGATAAAGATTTCATCATGTACTCATCATCTTAATGCAACACCTAATGAAACATCCTCCCCACTCTTAACAATGGGTCCATAAACGTAGTCCACACTCGAAAAACTTTGTAATTATATTGTTTAGTTATGGTTCTTCATGACTATGACTTCTTATTTGTTTCCCTATTTCCTATTGATGGTTTTCTAAAATGTTGTTAGAATATGCATTATTCATTATTTCACAAAGGAAATGTTAGCATCAGTAAAAAATTTTGAATGATAGGTATTTTTTTTTACAACCCTCACTAAAATTTCCCAGATCACCATCCACCATAGATGCCAAGATTGCAGGTTCAATATTATAGTTTAAATAATACTTTCTAACAATATTATTCTTAATTAAACTCTTATAGTGAACATTCTTTATTATAATATAATTTTTTAATATATTTGAAATTAAAAGTGTTATTTTATTTTTATATAAGTTTTAAATATAAAATAATTTATCTATTTATTAAAATCGTTATATTTAAAAATTATTATCTTAAGACAATTACTAATTGTATTTTTCTAATATTTTTGTTTTATAATTCTATATTTATATTAATTTTAAACTAAAATAACTATTTGATATATATATATATATATATATATATATATTTAAAATTTTTATTTATTTATTTATTAAAAATAAAAAATTAAAAGACAAATAATTTTATTTTAAATTAAAAAAAATGTTTATACCAAATACATATAATTATGTTTATATTGTTGGGTATGTGTTATATTATTTCCACAACTAGCCCCACGCGCTGTACGTTGTGCTGGGCGCAGCAGGGGGGTCATAGGGGGGGCCGCAGCCCCCCCCTGTCTGGGTCCGGGGCAGCGCCCCATCGAAATTTTTTTTGGTATGCAGTCCCACTCAAAGGCGGACCCACCCATGTTTTGTGCATGAGTTTGCACATGGTTTTTTGGGGTACGATGGTTTTCGACCCCTGTTATTTTTTATATCCGGTCAAGGGAACTACGGTTATGTTCAAATCCAGGGTTAATGGATTGGGGTTTATGTATGCTTCGACATGTATATATATGTGTTGTAACACTAAAAGGAATATAATGAAAAATCAAGTTGGTTGTCTCGATTTGGGATCCAGGGGAAAATCTCTATGTTTATCTGTTTTATGTTTTATGCTCTCGCTATTGTTTATTTTCTGTTATAAGGTTCGTGTGTAGATAATTTCTGTTCAGGGTTAAAAACTACATTTGGTATCAGAGCTATTTCGGCTTCAAGGGGACACCTTTTCTTCTGAGGGTTTTTTGTTCGTGCCTGAGATAGACCTTGTTCAGTGGGAGATCTGTGGGATCGATTCTTGCGGTGAAAGAAGATGGCGAGCGGTGGGAAGATAGAGATAGAGAAATTTAATGGTCAGAGCTTTGAGTTATGGAAGCTCAAGATGAAGGATCTGCTGGTGGATAAAGATCAGTGGATCGCAGTAGATCCAGTTATTAAACCAACTGCAATGTCAGATGAAGAATGGAAGAAACTGGATCGGAAGGCTAAGAGCACAATACGTTTGTGTGTCTCAGACTCAGTATTGTTGAATGTATCTGGGGAAGCAACAGTGAAGAATTTGTTGGAAAAACTTGGGACTTTGTACCAATCTAATTCTCTGGAGAATAATTTGTTCCTGCGGAAAAAGATGTATAACATGAGGATGAAGGATGGAGACTCGGTGACAGAGCATCTGAACGCCTTCAATACTGTGGTAAGTCAGCTGTCATCTGTTGATATTAAAACTTTATGAAGATAAGTGCACTCGCCATTAGGCTCTCTACCGCACTGGGACACTGTTATTGCAATAGGTAGCAATACAACTACCTTGAATTTTGATGACATTGTCTCAGCCTTGCTGTCGGAGGAAATGAGACAGAGAAATATGGAGGGTCAAAATGGAGATGCCTTATCTGTACGAGGAAGGTCCCAAAACATAAACAAGAATAAGGTTTCGAGTGGGAGATCTAAATGTAGAGGGAGATCTAAATCTCTTGGAAAGTTTGTAACAGTATGCTGGAAATGCGGAAAGGAAGGGCACTACAAAAAGGAGTGCAGATCTAAAGCTCCTGAGAAAGGAAAGGGATCTGATGATGCTCCTTCTGCAGAGGCAAAAACCACCTTGGATGAAGGTGGGGATGTGTATTTGGCTTCTTCTTCAAGTACACATGTAGATCATGAGTCATGGATGATTGACTCAGGTGCATCCTTTCACTTCACTCTCCATAGGGAGTGGTTCTATGAGTATGAGAAATATGATGGTGGTGATGTCTTCCTAGGGGATGATAGGAAGGCTAGAATCGTCGGACGTGGAAAGGTCAAGCTAAAGTTGCAAGGTGGAAGGATTAGAACACTTCCTGGTGTTCTGCATATTCTTACATTGGCCAGAAATCTGATTTCTGTAAGCAAGATGGATGATGCAGGTGTAAAAACAATGTTCGAGAAAGATGCCTGCAAAATGGTTCGGGGAGCACTGGTATTAATGCGGGGAGTTCGGATTGGAACTCTGTACAAGCTACAAGGTAGCACTGTTATTGATGGGTGTAATAGTTCTATGGTTCCTTAAAGTGGAGCAGAAAGCCTAGCTATCTCTGGAGAAAAGACCATGCTATGGCATCAAAGGCTTGGACATGTTGGAGAGAAGGGCCTTCGGATACTACACATAAATGGTATGGTAGAAGTTATGTCTAATTTCTCTCTAGATTTTGATTTTTGTGAACATTGTGTATATGGGAAGCAGAATCGGGTGAGTTTTCCTTTTGGTGCTAAGAGGGTGAACAAGATATTAGAACTTGTGCACAGTGATGTGTTTGGACCTGTGTCAGTGCCATCACTAGGAAAGTCTGTGTACTATGTTTCATTCATAGATGACTTCTCAAGGAATACATGGATATATTTCTTGAGGAAGAAATATGAAGTCTTCGACAAATTTAAAGAATTTAAGGCTCTGGTGGAAAACGAGACAGAGAAGAAGATAAAGGCACTGAGGACAGATAATGGTGGGGAGTTCTGCAAGAAGGAATTTGAATAGTTCTATAAGAAGTGTGGTATAGCACGGCAGAAGACTATTCCATACACACCTCAGCAAAACGGAGTTACAGAAAGAATGAACATAACACTGATAGAAAAGGCAAGAAGCATGCTCAGTGGTACCGAGTTAGGAGAAGAATTTTGGGCAGAGGCAGTGGAGACTGCATGCTATATGGTTAACAGATCACCTTCATCAGTTTTGGAGGATAAGACTCCACATGAGGTATGGAATGGTAAGAAAACCTCTCTTTCACATCTAAGGGTATTTGGATGTGATGCATATGTACATGTTCCAAACGATAAAAGGACCAAGTTGGATAATAAATCTGAAAGGTGCATCTTTATTGGGTATAAGGATGGTTTAAAGGGTTACAAGCTTTGGAACCTATAAATAAGGAAGGTTGTGTACAACTGAGATGTGGTGTTTAGAGAGGTGAAAGATGTTGTTAAACATGAGATCATACCAAAGGAACCTGAGAAGATAGAGTTTCAGCTAAAGGAGGATGAATCAGACTCTACAGCAGAAGAAGATTCAAAAGAGCAAGAGCCACAAACTTTAGCTTTGAGAAGATCAGTTCGGGAAAGAAGGAAACCAGAAAGGTATAGTCCATCTGATTTTTGTTCATGTTTTGCCTTAACTATAACTAATGATGATCCTAAAAATATCAGGGAGGCAGTAGATTCAGAGGATGGAAAACTCTGGAAGGAGGCCATGGTTGATGAAATGGCATCTTTGCACAAAAATGAGGCATGGGATCTGGTGGAGTTGCCGGCTGGAAGGAAGCCCATCCGGAGCAAATGGGTGTTTAAAAAGAAGATGAATGTAGAAGGCAAGGTGGAGAAATACAAAGCTCGGTTGGTAGCAAAAGGTTATTCCTAGGTGCCAGGAATTGATTTTGGTGATATTTTTTCTCTTGTTGCCAAGGTTACTTCTATTAGATTACTTTTATATGTTGCTGTTGCATTTGATATTAAGATAGAATAGATGGATGTGAAGAAAACATTTCTTCACGGGGATCTAGAGGAGATCTACATGAAGCAACCCGAAGGCTTTATGGTGAACGGTAAGAAAGAACTAGTATGCAGGTTGAATAAGTCTCTATATGGGTTAAAACAGTCACCAAGGATTTGGTATCAGAAATTTGATACCTATATACGGGGACTTGGCTTCACTAGAAGCAAGGAGGATCACTGTGTTTATTTTAAATTAATTGGTGACCGTGTTATTTATTTGGTCTTGTATGTGGATGATATGTTGTTAATTGGAAATGACAAAGAAATTATCCAATATTTGAAGACCCAGCTGTTCTCCAAATTCGACATGAAGGATCTTGGTGCTGCAAACTATATTTTGGGCATGGAAATTAAGAGAGATCGGGCAAAGAGGAAGCTTTGTTTAAACCAGAGGAAGTATGTCGAGACTATATTGTAGAGGTTCAATATGCAGGATAGTAAACTGGTGAATGTTCCTATTCCTATAGGTGTAAAGATGTCTGCTGAACAGTGTCCCAAGAATCAAGAAGAAGAGGAGGATATGTCACGTGTTCCATATGCAAGTGCAGTGGGTAGCCTGATGTATGCAATGGTCTGTACTAGACCAGACATTGCACATGCAGTGGGAGTATTGAGCAGGTTTATGTCAAACCCAGGGAAGGAGCATTGGACAGCAGTGAAGCGGGTTTTCAGATATTTATGTGGCACTAGTGATTATGGCTTGTGCTACCAAGGAAGACCAGGATTAGAAAGAATGTTGGACATTCATGGTTTTGCTGATGCAGACTGGGCTAGAGATCTTGACCAAAGAAGATCTATAAGTGGGTATTTGTTTAGCTTATTTGGAGGTGCAGTCAATTGGATGAGTAAAACACAGTCTGTAGTGGCGCTTTCAACTATAGAGGCAGAATACATAGCAGCCACTCATGCAATCAAGGAAGTAGTTTGGTTGCAGAGATTGTGTTCAAGTATGGGGTTGGTACAACAAGCTATAAGGATAGATTGTGATAGCCAAAGTGCAATTTTCTTGGCTAAGAGATATGGTTCAATATCACTTTGTTAGAGATATGGTTGAGGCTAAAAGGGTGTTTCTGGTAAAGGTGGACACTTTGAATAATGTTGCAGATGCATTGACGAAGTCTGTGAGCACTCAGAAGTTCTCTTGGTGTAGAGAAACAATGGGTGTTGAAGAATTGGCCCAATTACTAAGCTCTCATGCGGCCCCCTATGGAAAGAAAACAACAAGTGGGAGAATGATGGGTATGTGTTATATTCTTTCCACGACTAGCCCCACGCGCTGTACGTTGTGCCAGGCACAGTAGGGGGGTCACAAGGGGGGCAGCAGCCCCCCCTGTCGGGGTCCGGGGCAGCGCCCCATCGAAATTTTTTTTGGTATGCGGTCCCACTCATAGGCAGACCCACCCATGTTTTGTGCATGAGTTTGCACATGGTTTTTTGGGGTACGATGGTTTTCGACCCCTGGTATTTTGTAGATCCGGTCAAGGGAACTACGGTTATGTTCTAATCCAGGGTTAATGGATTGGGGTTTATGTATGCTTCGGCATGTATATATATGTGTTGTAACACTAAAAGGAATATAATGAAAAATCAAGTTGGTCATCCCGATTTGGGATCCAGGGGAAAATCTATGTGTTTATCTATTTTATGTTTTATGCTCTCGCTATTGTTTATTTTCTGTTATAAGATTCGTGTGTAGATAATTTCTGTTCAGGGTTAAAACCTACATATATATTAAAATAATAAGTCAAAATTTTTATCCAACCAGAATAAATGGCATGATACATTCATATTATACAATGTCATTTCATCCACTTTATTATACCATTTTCGTTTGGTATTTAGGCTGAGCCTAAGCTAGGGTTTTCCATTCTATTGCATGGAAGAGCCACCATGATACATTGTTATTATATCCTTCCATTTCATACATTTTTTTATATATTTTGTTTTGAATTTAGGCTAAGAAGTACCTATTACCAAGAGCAAGGCGCTTATCACCATCATTGACACTGATATATTGGATGGCAAAACTATCGATCACCCAAAGTGTTAGGTTCCCCAAAGTGGTGTCCATTATCAACCCCTCCATTTGAAACTTCAACCTATAAATTAAAATAGACTAAAATTCAGCTAAAAAAAACTAGTCTACACCTCATAATTCATTCAAGTAAAAAAACTAGTCTACACCTCATAAAATCACTTTATCATATCATTGAAATCCATAACGCGCCTTTTCTATAAAAGACACATACGATATTAGTAGCATAATATCATTCCATTTGGTCCAATTTTTTATACCAACCTACATCCATCTAAACTTTGAATCTATCAACCACCAAGAGGGATCAAATCTCTTTTCACTAGAAACGAGATTTTCCCTACAAAAGAAAATTAATTATATTTTATATTAAAAATAAATAAATTATCTCTCATACCAAATACATATCATTCTATCTTATTTTTCCATGATGGATTTTCTTCTTAGGATATAAGTAAACAAGTTAAACCCAAGACCGAGGGGCATCTAGAAGTAGCGAAATCTTTCCCTCATATGGGCCACTAGTAGGTAATTACAAGTGGCATGGTTTTCCTTATATAACAATGATGAGTCAACCTACATTGATTAATAACATCTAGTGATGGATGTCCCCATTTTTGGTCTGACATATAAGTTATGATGAGTTTTCCACCTGCAAAAGAGATACATACCACTATGATGATAAATTAAAATAATAATTCAAAATCTTCATCAACTGAGAATACATCCTTATTATACCATTTCATTTCATCGAATTTATTATACCATTTATATCTTTTGTGTCTCTTATCACTCTATAATTTCTCCAGGTTCAAGAGAAATAGTCTGAGGTAACCACAAACCTACTTTGGAAATCTAGGATCTAGCCTTCCTAAATTTCAGAGAGGGCTCTCTCTTTTAGATTTAGCTTTGTTTTTGTTTAATGTTTTAGGCTAGGTATGATTGGGCACTTGGTTTTTGTTTGAAATGTTTGGTGGGAAATAAGATTACTTGAAGAAAAATTAGAGAGGGATCTACTAGTCCATTGGGCTATGGAGTCAAGACGTAGCAAGAAAAACTAGAAGGCAAGGCCAAAATGATGCTAATGCAGTCAGGGCAAGGTAGATAACCCTCAGAGATTTGAATAGTTTGTTTTGAAGAAATGGCTTGCTTTCGGGATAAAGGGCAGTGAAGGATATTTTGATCCAGAAAAAGAGGAAGGAAGTAGGGGGAAAATGAGACTAGGAGCAATTAAGAATTCCTAAGTCCAGAAATCAGTAGAAAACATTGAAATGATCAAGTAGTTAAGACAGGTATTTTTTACACTTATCCTGAAATAATATTCCTAATTAATCATTTGGATTTAACAACATATATGCAATTGAATGAAACTTCAGAAAAGGATACAATGAAAGTAAGAAATCACTTTACTCATTGGCTTATTGCATGGATCCTGAGTTATGAAGTCGAGTTGGTTATTGTCCAGACTGCTGCTATGAAATCAACACATGAGCCTCCAAAGTACCAACAAAATTATATATAATAATCTCAGCAATTTTCTTCCACACTAAACACTTCATAAACTGAAGTATTTATACAAATGTTTATTACAAAATATCCCAGAGATATCTAGGAATAACTCTACGAAAATAAAATATCTTAACACACGAAGAGGGCCAGCTGCTTAAAAACTTAAGCAAGTTGTCTTCTTATATAGAAAAAATAGAACTATCTCATCTAATTACAATAGTTTTTTGACTAGGTGTACATGCTTGCTGGCACCTTTGGAAGATATATGTTTGAAGATTGCTTGATTGATACTCTTTCACTTTATATCCTTTAACGCTGCTTTTCTTTCTGATACTCTTTTACTATGTTTATCTGTCACTTTACTACTTGTAAAATAGAGAAATTACAACAGTAAAAAATTAGTTGGTTGTTTCTTCTCTGATACTCTTTGACCCTGTTTCTTTGACCTGATGCACTTTCAACTGCTATCTTCACCTCTTGACAGCTGTAAAATGAAATTTTCCTGTGGTAGAAAAAATTAATTCACTGTCATGTCATTCTCTGTCATGCTTGGATTTCTGGGAGGCCTGCTTGTTTCAACATTGTGTATTTTGTCAAAATTTTGTTATTAACAGGTTTATGTCTTCTCCAAATTATTCATTATGTTCCTTTTATTTAGGACTTTCTTGATTTGTTTTAGTCCTAATTCTTCAAGCTCCTCTATGTTTTTGCTATTCCTTGTTTCTGCTATTCATTATCTTTGTTGTTTCCTGTTTTTTGTTGTTCCCTTTCTGCTGCTTCACCTGCTGGATGTACCTATGTGGTCGATGATTCTATGGGATAAGTATTATTTGATCGCATTGATACTGCAATTACCAATGACCCTTTAGGTTCCCACTTGTTTCCAAATGTAGAAGGAACAGTAGTGCTAACAGTAGGTATAACTGTAGGAATATTTTCAAAAATAAAGGGAAATTGATAAATTGTTGGGAAAGGGTTATCTTCAAAAAGTGATTATTGTTCAAGTTGGGATTATCAGAGATAAAACTGGCTTAAGACAGGAAACAAGGTTTCCTGAATGGAAAAAACTATAAAAAGAGGTCTTTTAACCAATCTATAGGCCTTTACACTTCTTCTGTGTTCGGAACTCATCTTCAAATGTTAAAAGAGGCTACAAATAGTGGATTTTGGCTTTAAAGGTGTTTACAAATGAATTCAGGCTCCTTGGAAAAATATTTCTAGGGTTTGGTTTGTATTTGGTCAATTTAAACCGTTAATTTTCTTCAATTTGATTTTCTTTCAACTTGCAGGCTTAATTTTAAAATTTTACAGGTCAAAGCATTGAGAAATACCTCTTTTGCAGGTATTTGATGAGCGAGAGGTTTTCTGGTGGTATCTTCAGTTTTGAACATGATTTCTTGTTGCAAAGGATGGCTTTTGATGAGCTTCAGTTAGGAAAAACAATGGGCCATTTAGCTTTGGGGCAAAAACAGTTGAAGAGAGGATCATAATTATTTTTTAAAATAGTCGGGGTGAGTTCTTACCAGTCAGGAATGCAATTAAGAGTTACAACAAGGATATATTAAAGTTTTAACCTTAATAAACATCATTATATTCGGTGTTTATTATAAGTTCATTCAAAGGTGAGAGGCGGATTTGGAATTTTGAATAAAACAACCGGTGGGTTTCTATGTTGGATTGCCATGGTAATGTTTTCCGTAAAAAATCAACGTGATCAAGACCTCAGCCTATATGTATTTCCGGTGGTATTTCAAATATTCATTTTTCACGCTATTCGATCAAACAATGGGACCGACGCTTTCCGGAAATAAATCAACGCGCACCTGGATTTGGATTGGTCGTTACAAATGGTCGTGATCATTTCAAAAGTCATTGTGGAAGGATGGGTGGGACCCTGGCAGTTATGTAAGTCGGGCAATGATTCATATAATAAAACTTTGTGTATCATGTGGTTATAACCAAAGTTTTTAATATATGGGAGGTTATATAGGTGCGGGGTTTGGATAATGAGTTATATATATAAAGGAATTTTATATATAAGGTAAAGGTTCATGGGGCAGGCTATAAGGGTTTAATAGGGGGTTAAAAGAGGTTGATCGGGCAGCTATAGATAACTGTGAAGGCAATTCAGAAGAAGGAGGAGATGTGGATGAGTTAAAAATGCATGATGCGGCTTTAATGTATATGGTATAGTAATATATCAAAGGCTTCATACTTTTTCTTCCTTGCTTTTAAACCAATGTAATAAGTATTCAAAAGACCTTTTATTCAACTATATTTTAAAGGGTTAAGGTTTAGCCAAAGGGGGTTTATTGTGGGCGTTTATTTAAAACATGTGGGATAATAAACTTTGGCTAAAGATTTAAAATAGTGGGTTTTTAGGGGATATTTAGTTAAAGTGGAATTATATAAATATGAGAAGGTTATTTTATAGGGAATTAATAAAATAAGAGATTAATATGACAAAGGGGAAAATGAATACTCAAAATACACAATTATAACTAAGGAAAGTGAAAATCAAAGCAAAGCTTTATTATCATAATTTTATCACTTTAACTTAGGATATAATGTTCTTTTGAGAGTTTTTATGCTTTATGAGATGTAGGCAGTTAATCAAATGGGGGCTTTATGTATCATTAAGTAAAAATGGAGTCTTTACTTATGAAATTGCTTGGTGATGAATGCATGAATGGTAGATGATGAAAATTTTTGGATTTAACATAGAAATTTAATACTTTCAACTAGCCAGCCATTAAGCCTTGGGTCCAATCCCAACAGAAGTCAGAGAAATGCTCTGAGCCTCTTTGACTGAAAGTTTAGAATGTCAAATAGCTATAGGGGAGGGGAAATTAGTGGTTGTTGCCCGGTGACAAATATTTACAATGATTTTCCCACCTTCTTCTACCTACACAATCTTTAATCTAACATTTTTTCTTCCATTTGTGTAGGTGCATTTGAGTAGCAACATTGAACATTTTATTCTTTTGAAAGCAGTAAAAACTATCTAATTCTACATTATTTCATCCAAGAACCCAGATTAAACTGTTGGGTTTCTTTTTACTCTATACCTATCTACTGAATTATCAGGATTAAACTGTTTGACAACTCTTTATTCTCTATCTAAAACAAGTAAATTGAAACATGACAAGTCAAGATTAAGCAGTTCAACTCATCATGGATTATGGCATTTATTGACACTATGCCATAATCAATTGCAAAAAGTAAAAGGTAATGGCATTTAGCCTTGCACACTTTCATGTTTTATTCATCTTTTTCCTTTTGGGGTGTATAATTTTTCTAAGTCCTTTGATTTTTATTTTAGGACTTTTTACCCTCTTTTTGATATATATTTTTTTCTTTTTTCTTTTATTTTTACAAAATATGGGAAAACAAATTGCAGAAGGAAAAGTATGTACATATTTACAAGACTATCAAAAGTCAATTCCAAATTATGAATCCTATATTTATAGGACCCTAACAGCGGCTTCACATGGGGATAGCATTTCCTGGTGAAATGTCAAGAACTCTAAGATTAGTAGCCTTGAATTTTTAACCTTGATGATCCTGTAACTCTCTTCTGATTTCTGCAACAACTCATACTTATGATATTTTACTCTTCAGAGGTTAGGGCCTTCACTCCAGGCTTCAACTTTTGAAAAGAAAACATCCAATCCAATCTACTCGCTTGCAATGAATATTTACAATGATGTAAAAAAGGAATCAATCTAGAACTAGCTGTTAGTTAACTCAAAAGAATAGTAGTGTTTAAGCATCCTACCATTCATTGGTCCTTCTGGAATGTTTGTTCCATCCAAATTTCGGATAAAAAATGCATTATTACCTCTATACCCATAAATTTCATAAGGTCCCTTCCACAAAAAGTCAAATTTTCCATGTTTACCCTTTTCCTCTCTCTCGGAATCCCACTTTAACACTTTATCTCCTATGTAAAAATCATCCTCCTTACTCCTTTTATCAAAAATCTTTTTGATCTTATCGTGAATTACTTGAGTTTTTTCATATACTTCCTCCCTTGTCTACTGTAAATGAATGGTTTGATTTATTCTCTGTTGAATGTCATTAATCTCAACTTGTGATTCCTGAATAATCTTCATTACTGGAATTCCAAATGATGAAGGAAAAAATGCATCCATTCCATAAACTATCTGGTAAGGTGAAGTAGCAGTTGACTTCTTGGTGGTAAGTCTATCTACCCATAGGGCATAAACCAACTTTTTGTTCCAAGTCTTTTTTTTTCTTGAAGTAATTTTTTGATGATGTTTACCAGGCTTTTATTAGAGGATTCTGCTAAGCCATTACCTTGAGGGTAATAAGAAGTAGAGTGACCTAGGGTAATGTGATACTTGTTGCAAAAGGCAATCATTTTCTTGGATTTAAATGTAGCTGCATTATCAGTAATAATTTTGTGTGGGCATCCAAATCTAGATAAAATATTGTTTTCAATGAAAGAGATTATGATTGAGTATGTGGCTTGCCTAGTAGGAATGGCTTCTATCCACTTGGTAAAATAATCTGTGGCAGTCAAAATCCATTTATGCTATCCGGAAGATGGGGGATGAATTTCTCCAATGAAGTATAAACCCCATTGTTGAAAAGGCATCTCAGTAGAAATAGGTTTTAGGGGCAAGGGTAACAATTTCTTTTTCCCTTCAAAAATATAACATTGGTGATAGGAGGTAACATATTTTTTGACATCAGAAAACAATGTTGGCCAGTAGAAACTAGCTCTAAGAATTTTATCTGCTGTACTCTTCCAGTATAAGTGGCCTCCACAGTCACCTGCATGAAATTCCTCAAGAATCTTGTCAGCTTCTGATGTCAGTAAACAATTCAGTAAAATCCCACTTTGTTCTTTCCAATAAAGCATTTTATCTAGAATACAATATCTCATTGCTTTAAGTTCGAAAAATCTAGCTTTAGTTCTAGTTAAACCAGGAGGAGCTTGTAAATGTGTGAGTACAAAGATAACATCAGAGTACCATGGTGAGTCTAGAAAGGCCTCACTGATCAATGGAGTTGCCATCTCTTCTTGGTCATCAATTTGTGCAATGAAATTTATATCTAAGGCATTACAGTTGGATTTAGCCATTAATATGGCTAACCCTTGTCCTTTTATGAGCTTAGTTGGTTTGATTTCGATATCATACTCAAGGATAGTGGCAATCCACTTTCCTCTTCTACCATCTGGTCCATCCTGTGTAAGAATATCTTTGACTACAGAATTAGGAACATAGGCAATAATGTGGGAGTAAAAAATGTACACTCTGAAATATTTTATGGCTTTAACTAAGGCTAAAGCTTGTTTCTCCATAATGTTATATCTCAAAGGTGCATCTCTAAGTGTTTTACTGAAAAATGTTATAGGCTGTTCAAAACCTTGGTCATTTTTTTGCAAAAGAACTACAACTATGGTATGTTCAGAGGCAAATGAAAAGATAATAAAATATTTTTTGAAGTCTGGGCTAATTAAGACTAGTGTTTTGGTCAAAGCATGTTTTATAGATTCAAAATATTGTTTTGCTTCAACTGTCCATTTTAATACTGAGTCTTTTTTCAGCATGTTATTAAGGTCCTTTATGATTTCAGCTAGATTAGAAATAAATCTTCTTAAAAAATTTATTTTACCTAAAACCGATTGTAATTATTTGATGTCCCTAGGTGGGTGAATGTTTAGTATGGCTTCAATTCTTGCTGGATCTATCCTAATACCTTCCTTGGAAATTATGTGTCCTAATAATTTACCTTCTTCAAGCCCAAAAAAACTCTTTTTGGGATTTAAAATATGCCATATTTCCTACATTTAATGAATACCTATCTTAAGTGATCCAAATGTTCATTATCAGATTTAGAAAACAAAGAAATATCATTTAAGTAAATAACAAAAAATTCATGGATTTATTTAGCAAAGGCTATATCCATATCCCTTTGAAAGGTAGCTCCAACGTTCATTAATCCAAAAGGCATTTTCACATACATGAAAGTGCCCCAAGTAGTAGTAAAGGCTGTCTTGGGTTGGTCTTCTTTCTGAACAAGTATCTGGTTATAACCTGAGAAACCATCCAATAAAGAAATTTTTGAAGATCCAACTACTCTCTGCAAGATGTGATCCATCTTTGGCAAAGGGTAATTATCTTTCAAAGACACTTTATTGAGATTTCTGAAATCTACACATAATCTTATTTCTCTTGTTTTCTTCCTAGTAGGTACTAATTTAGAAACCCAAACAGAATATATTATTGGTGCAATTATTTGGGCATCATACATTCGTTTGACTTATTTCTCTATCAAAGGTAACAAGACAAGATTAATCCTTCTTAATTTTTGTCTAAAAGGATTCTGGTCATCTTTTACAGGAATCTTATGTTGAATTATATTTGTGTCATAAGCCTTTAAATCTTCATAACTCCATGCAAATACATCTTGATATTCTTTCAATAGATCAATGTATTTGACTTTTTCTTCTTGTGGTAAAGATTTAGACAATTTTATCATTTTATGATGTAATTCTATTCCTATATTACACTCCTCAATATCAGATTTCACTGGTTCCATTTTAGGCTTTTTGGGCACATCATTGGAATCGAACAAGTCTTCTAAAGGAGTTAAACCTTTAGGTAAAAGATTATCTTTCAATTCTAGCATGTCTATTTCTTCTTCAATTATTTCCTCTATGTCTACTTTTTCCAAGTTATCTATATCTGATTGAGTAAATACAGTTGGCTTTTTATATTTATGTACATCTACATTATTTACTTCACAGTTAAAATCATCATCTACATTACATTTTGAATCTAAATTATCATCAGTGTCTATCTTACAGTTTTGGAATTCTTCCTTGCTATTCAAAAAATTGAAACCCTGTTCATCTTTAGAGAAAATCTGCCAGTATTTAACATTGTCAGGAACAATGGGTCCGTATTTTACTTCAGTAGTATATCTATGTGTTGGTTGAAAAGGTAAATTACATGTGCTAGCAAAATTTGCCAGGCAATGTGCTTGCAAATTTTGATTTCTGGGAATAATAGCAAACTTAAACTCTAGTAAATCATCAACCAAGTCAATTGCTGCATCTCTATATCTGGCTAATCTAGGATTATGAACATAATATTCGGCATTTATTTGCTTAATGACTAATTCTGAATCACCCATGATTAAAATTCTTTTACCTCCTAAGTTTCTGATGATTTGGAGGCCTAAGATCAATGCTTCATACTCTGCCATGTTATTTTTGCATTTAAAGTTGAGGCTAAAGACATGTCCTTCTGAATGACTGGTTTCCATGTTGGTGATCCATACTCCAGCTCCTGCCCCTATCTTGTTCACTGAGCCATCAAAATCTAAGTGCCAAAGGGCTTCATGAACAATATTATCATTGTTTGGTTCAGGTTTTCTGTCAATCAATTCAATTTGGATATCATTATTATCAGAGTTGCATAAAATGAAAGAGTCAAGGTCAGTTGGGGTTGAATAGATGGGATAATTTATGGACCTTTTTGCATTATTGACCATGTATTTCATTAATGATTCTCTATATAATTTTTTGGGCTGTCCAAATACTGTGATAGTAGCAAAACTCATGTCTAGTTGTAGAGATCCCTGCAACTTAGCTCCCCATGAGCGAGAAAGAAGCATGCCATACTTTGGTGGGATGTCAGCTACTACAATATCCATGATGCTTTTACCTGGGTATTGAACAAATTGACACACAAATATTTTATCGATTCAATGCACTTAACTTTAGAGGAATCAAATGAGAACAAGTCTTTATATGGCCTAGTTATTTCTAGATTCAGAGTTTCCATAATAGCTTTTGGCATTAAGTTGTGGGAAGCTCTTGAGTCTAACATTGCATTGTGTAATATCTGATCGTGAATAATAGCACTGATGTGAAAAGGAGGGATTGCTCCTTCAGCATGTTTACCATTTACATCAGGACCAAAAATTAATTCAGGCTGTTCATCATTTAGATTAATTGAATCCTCACCATCATTCATGTTTAAAGTTTCATTGATTGTTGATTTATACAAGTCATTCTTGACCAATTCTATTAAAGGAATTGGTATTTTTAACTTGGATATTTCAGCTTGAATGTTGAATGCTAGTTGAGATTTACTAATCTGCAGAAGTTCATCTTTTGTGATTGTTAATTGGGTGGGTTTTTCTTGAGGTTCAACATTTTTACTTTTAGCTTGAGTTGTTCTTTTATCTTCTGTTTGAGTTTCTTGATTTTTGTTGTCTTTAGTTATCTTTTCATGAACAATTTGAGTGGCAGCAGAGGTTTTGTCAGATCTGGAATTTTTAGCAGAAGATTTAGGATTTGATGGTTTAGAGTCAGCCGGATTCTTCTTTGGACCAGGAACTATTGTTTTTTCTGAATTAGTGGTTTTTGTAGTATTAACCTTTTGGGTATCTTTGGAGGATTGAGCCACTTCATCAGTGATATCAATAATTTTTGGACTAGACTGTTTTTTAGGATTGGGTGGATTTGAATTTTGCTTGTTTTCTCTTGGAAGAATTTGGAAATTTTTTGTTTTGGGAGCCTCTACATTCTTTTTGTTTTGTTTTTGTTAGGTTGGAGCATTGTTTTTTGTAGAAGGCTCATTTGTTTTCTTGCTTCTAAGGTTATACTGGCTGTGAATTTCATTGATTGCGAAGTCATAACCTTGCTTATCGTCAAAAGATTCATCAGATTCTACTTTGAGCTGTTGAAGCTCAAAGAGTTCTTCATCCTCCTGAGTGAGGAAAATTTTATTGCTTTCATCTATCCCCATCACTATGTTGATGTCTTCCTCATCCTCAACATTGTTTTGAGAACTTCCAGCATAATTCTCTTGAAAAGGGGGCCTAATATTTTGGTTTGGAGCAACTTCCTTAGCTTTTCCAAGGTTATTTGTTTTTCTAAAGTTGGAATTTCTTATTTGGGGCTGATTATCCCAAGAAGGTTTTCTCTCCATGTTATCTAATCTATCAACCACCCTATCTAAAGTTTTAGCAAGGAAATCCAATTTTGCATCAGAACTCGATGTTTCTTCTTTAATAGTGACTCTTCTTTCATTTCTCAATCTGGCTTTTTTAGCAAGAATGTTAATCTCTACACTAACAACGTCTAATTTCATTTGTTCAAGAGTTTCTGCATCCCTTTCCCTTAACTGATATGCCATATCTGCATCAAATCCATCAGGGAATTTGACTAATACGGAGTAAGGAGTGGGTTTAAGGGTTGCGGGAATAGAATTATAGACACTGTTGTATCTAGTACAGTAATCCTGAACAGACTCATTAGGTGCTCTTTTTAAGTTATCAAATTCTGATAAAATATGAAGGGTTTTTTTTTTCCCGTTTATTAAGAAATGCTCTATGAAATGCAGCTAAAGCTGCTATGCTACCAGCAGTGAAATTTCTAAACCATGTTTTTACTTCTCCGATTAAACTTTGAGCAAACAACCTCATTCAGACATTAGATTCATCTATCTCATAAATTTCACAAAAATCAATCATTTTGGTGACATGTTGTTCTGCAGTATATTGTGAAACATTATCAAATAATGGGATATCCTTTTGGTAATTTTGGGGCATATCATGGAAGTTTTGGGGTAAAACTAGAGGGGCATATCTTGCAGCCATGGTTTGAAGTTTTCCTGAACTAGGAGGTATAACAGTAACTATAGGAGCAGTGCTGGATATGATAGGTGATGAAATAATGCTTATAAAACTAGTGGATGCAGTGGATTGAGGGTATGATGAAAATATAATTCTAGGTTGCACAGGAAACTCAAGAATAAAAGGTTCTGTGGATGGACTGACAGTGGAGTCTAAAAATGAAGTGACAACATACCGAGTTGAATTTGCTGCTGGAAAGATTGTCGTGTGAAATTGAGAAACTTGAGGCTTAAATTGAGACAAAAAATGGGCTAATTTAATAGCTTCATCAACGTCTTTAATTCGTGTAACATTAATCCTTTCTACTTGACTTTGTGTTTCAGATTTATCTGATTTTATTGATGCTGAAATAATTTTCTGTTTTTCATTCACAAAAGAAGTAAAAACATGATCTATGACAGTTTCTTTTAAATCAGTTTCAGATTTATTTCTAAACAATGAATTTTCAAACTTGAAATCAAAATCAATATCAGATAAGCTCACTAATTCTTTGGGTAAGGAATTAGCTTTTCTCAAGGGCACTTCAGCTTCTAAATTAACAATTTGTTTTTTCTTTTTGTCTTTTCCAATCTGTTCTGGGTTATCTACTATAACTGCAGGCTTAGGATCCGGGTTAGACCTAGTGTAGTAGGTTTTCCTAGAAGCCAGAATGTCTATTTATGAAATACCCACAACCTTTAAAGTTAATCTTAAAGTAGAAAAGATAGATTTAAAAATCTTCCTTCAAGATTAAATTTAAAACTAGAGAGTGGTTAGTCCCCAATATGGTCGCCAATATGTTATCACCTTAGTAATTTCCTAGGTCGTGGGATTTGGATTTATAGTTAAAGAAAACTAGGGGTAACCACAAACCTACTTTGGAAATTTAGGATCTAGCCTTCCTAAATTTCAGAGAGGGCTCTCTCTTTCAGATTTAACTTTGTTTTGGATTGATATTTTAGGCTAGGTATGATTGGGCACTTGGTTTTTGTTTGAAAGGTTTGGTGGGAAATAAGATTATTTGAAGATAAATTTAAAGAGGGATCTACTAATCCATTGGGCTATGGAGTCGAGATGTAGCAAGCAAAACTGGAAGGCAAGGCCAAAAGGATGCTAATGTACTCAGGGCAAGGTAGATAACCCTCAGAGATTTGAATAGATAGTTTTGATGAAATGGCTTGCTTTTGAGATAAAGGGCAATGAAGGATCCTTTGATCCAGAAAAAGAGGAAGGAGGCAGGTCAAACGAGACTAGGAGCAACTAAGAATTCCTGTGTCCGGAAATCAACAGAAAACATTTAAATGATTAAGTAGTTAAGATAGGGAGCTTTTACACTAATCCTGAAATAATATTCCTAATTAATCATTCAGATTGAACAACATATATGAAATTGAATGAAACTTCAGAAAATGAAACAATGACAGTAAGAAATTACTTTACTCATTAGCTTATCGCATGAATCCTGAGTTATGAAGTCTAATTGGCTATTGTCTAGACTGCTGCTATGAAATCAACACATGAGCCTCCAAAGTTCCAGCAAAATTTTCTATAATACTCTCAGGAATTTTATTCCACACTAAACACTTCACAAGCTGAAGTATTTATACAAATGTTTATTAGAAAATATCCTAGAGATATCTAGGAATAACTCTAGGAAAATAAAATATCTTAACACACTAAGAAAGTTAAATTTGCTTAACAACTTAATAGTGTACTCCTTCTCTAGAAAAAAATAAACTGTCTTATCCAAAATTTGGTGACTGTGTTGACTAGGTGTACATGCTTGCTGGCACATTTAGAAGATATCTATTTGAAGATTGCTTGATTGATACTCTTTCACTTTATATCCTTTAACGCTGTTTTTCTTCCTGATACTCTTTTACTCTGTTCATTTGTCACTTTACTGCTAGTAAAATGTAGAATTTACCATAGTAAAAACTAGCTAATTGTTTTTGCTCGGATACACTTTGACCCTGTTACTTTGATCTGATACACTTTCAACTGCTATTTTTACCTCTTGACAGCTGTAAAATGAAATTTTCCCTGTGGTAGAAAAAATTAATTCACTGTCATGTCATTTCTCTGTCATGCTTAGATTTCTGGGAGCCCTGCATTGTGTATTTTTTCAAAAAATTGTTATTGACAGGTTTATGTCCTCTCCAAATTATTCATTATGTTCCTTTTATTTAGGACTTTCTTAATTTGTTTTAGTCCTATCTTGTATTTTCAATTCTTCAAGCTCCTCTCATCTTTGCTGTTTTATTGTTCCCTATCTGATGTTCCCTGTTTTTGCTGTTCCCTATTTTTGTTGTTCCTTGTTTTTGTTGTTCCCTATTTTTGTTGTTTCACCTGCTTGATGTACCTGTGTAGTGGATGATTCTGTGGGGAAGTAATATTTGATTGCGTTGAAACTGCAGTTACCAATGACCCTTTAGGTGCCAACTTGTCTTCCAATGTAGAAGGAACATCAGTGCTAACAGTGGGTATAATTGTGGGAATAGGTTTATTCAGAGGATGTAAACTGGGATAAAACAGAAAACGAGAGTTTTCTGAGTGGATTTGACTGAGAGAAGGAGTTTCTAGGGTATATTCAGATTTTCAACCCTTTAAATCTTTGAATTTTGGTCTTTGGAGCTTAGAAACGGAGGAAACCGACCTTTAAAAGACTGGCTCCAGAACATAGAGCTCCTTGGGAAAAAATGGCCAGGGTTTGGCTTCTTTTGGGCGTTTTTGGGTAGTTCATCCAGTGGATTCTTCTAATTAAAAGCTTGCTTTACTTAAAGACGGTTTCAGAATTGATTGCAGGGTTTTAATTTGAAAAATACCTCAATTTGCAGGTATTTTGATGCTTTGACAGGGTTTTTGAAGCTTCTGTGGTCGAATTTGGACTTCCGTTGATTTGTTGGGGTCAAAACAATGTACTTTGTTATGCCAATAGGGTATCTTCAGTTAAAATTGGATCTTTGACGCTGCAGAGGGTAGCTTTAATGGTCTTTCAGATGCAGTCACAGTGGTAAAGTTTAGCTCCGGGGCTATAAATTAGTCAACAGAGGCTCGAAATTATTTTAAAACAGTCGGGGCAGGATTTTTTTAACCAGTCGGGGATACAAATTACGCATAAAACAATGACTTATCAAAGTTTAACCTTTGAATATAAACCATTATATTTAGCATTAATGACAGGTCTGTTCAAAGGCGGGAGAGGGTTTGGTTTTTCGATTGCAAAAAACCGTTGTTTGTTTTCGCGTTGCATTTGGATGGTAAGTGGTTTTAACCTTTTCGAACGCGATCAAATAAAAAAAGGACACGTAGCATCAGGTGTTATTTGAATACAACTTTTATCGCGTGAATTTGGACAAACACCGAGCGATCATTTTCGGAGCGCGAAAGTGAATGCGCACCGTTGGATTTGCTTTGATCAAGCGAACGGTTGAGATCATTTTCAAAGTTGCGGTAGAAGGGTGGGTGGGACCCATGCAGTTATGTAAGTCAGACAATGAGTCATATAATAAAACTTTGTGTATCATGTGGTTATAACCAAAGTTTCTAATATATGGGAGGTTATATAGGTGAGGGGTTTGGATAATGAGTTATATATATAAACCAAGTTTGTATATAAGGTAAAGGTTCATAGTTGATCGGAGGGCTATAGATAACTGTGAAGGCGCCGGGAAGAAGGAGGAGATGTGGATGAGTTAAAAATGCATGATGCGGGTTTAATGTATATGTAGTATAGTAATATATCAAAGGCTTCATACTTTAAACCTTGGTTTAAACCAATGTAATAAGCATCGAAAATACCTTTATTCAACTATACATTGTATTTCGAAAACTTCCTTTGTATTTTTATTATATAGTTAATTAGACCAAATAGGCTTAATAACTATAGGGGGGCGGGATATTTACATAGTGTTAGTTTAGCCAAAGGGGGTTTATTGTGGGCGTTTATTTAAAACATGTGGGATAATAAACTTTGGCTAAAGATTTAAAATAGTGGGTTTTTAGGGGATATTTAGTTAAAGGAGAATTATATAAATATGAGAAGGTTATTTTATAGGGAATTAATAAAATAAGTATGAAATTAATATAACAAAGGGAAAAATGAATACTCAAAATACACAATTATAACTAAGGAAAGTAAAAATTAAAGCAAAACTTTATTATCATAATTTTA
The DNA here is from genome assembly GCA_034641835.2 of Pinus albicaulis. Classification (NCBI taxonomy): domain Eukaryota; kingdom Viridiplantae; phylum Streptophyta; class Pinopsida; order Pinales; family Pinaceae; genus Pinus; species Pinus albicaulis. The sequence goes on from CM076575.1 coordinate 362,846,739, forward strand.
TCACTTTAACTTAGGATATAATGTCCCTTTGAGGGTTTTTATGCTTTATGAGATGTAGGTAGTTAATCAAATGGGGGCTTTATGTATCATTAAGTAAAAATAGAGTCTTTACTTATGAAATTGCATGGTGATGAATGCGTGAATGGTAGACGATGAAAATTTTGGGATTAACATAGAAATTTAACACTTTCAACTAGCCAGTCATTGAGCCTTGAGTCTGGTCTCAACAGAAGTAAGAGAAATGCTCTGAGTTTCTTTGACTGAAAGTTTAGAATGTCAATTAGCTATGGGGAAGGGGAAATTAGTTATTGTAGCATGGTGAAAGATATTTACAATGATTTTCCCACCTTCTTCTACCTACCCAATCTTTAATCTAACATTTTTTCTTCCATTTGTGCAGGTGCATTTGAGCTAGCAACCTTGAACATTTTATTCTTTTGAAAGCAGTAAAAACTATCTAATTCTACCTTATTTCATCCAAAGACCTAGATCAAATTGTTGGGTTCCTTTTTACTCTATACCTATCTACTGAATTGTTAGGATTAAACTGTCTGACAACTCTTTATTCTCGATCTAAAACAAGTAAATTGAAACATGACAAGTCAAGATTATGAAGTTCAAATCATCATGGATTATGGAATTTATTGACACTCTGCCATAATCAGTTGCAAAAAGTAAAAAGTAGTGGCATTTAGACTTGCACACTTTCAAGTTTTATTCATATTTTTCCTTCTGGGGTATATCATTTTTTCTAAGTCCTTTAATTCTTCTTTTAGGACTTTTACCCTCTTTTTTTATTTTTGATTTTTTTATTTTTTCAAAATATGGGAAAACAACTTGTAGAAAGAAAAGTATGTACATATTTACAAGACTATCATAAGTCAATTCCAAATTATGAATCTTATATTTATAGGACCCTAACATAAGCAACGACCTGAATTTAGAGGAAAACAAATTTTGAAGTGAGGGAAATGG